>UCOJ01000337.1:0-122260 GCA_900474305.1 Cecidostiba fungosa
TATATATATATATATATATATATAGGCATTGGGTTTGGGATGTCCAAGTCCCGTTGGAGGGCGCTGGGCGCTGTTGTGAATCGCGGAGGCAATTATTTTCAATGTACATATATTAGAGCAGTTTCTATTCAATATTACCACTTTTGATTATTTTTTATTAATTCATTTTTTCATATTAACGCCTTACTCATTATTATGCATCGTTATGTTTAATATTTGCTTGTCGTCTGCTTTATCTGCTTATTATACGCTTCACTGCTGCGCAAAGTCGTCGCTAGGAGTGCCACTTCTGCTTGGAGATCCCAATACAGATGGGATGGGCGATTGAATACGCGAGTCAAGTACTTTTAAGTTTCTTTTGTACATACACTCGTTTTCGTTTTGATAGTTTGTTGAGAGAGAACGGAAAACTGTGTATATTTTATGTTAATTTCCATGAAAATTTTTGTCGCCACAGATTTGCAGATAATTTATTTTGAATGTGTGTTATGGGTTCTCTGGTCAATGGTTTTAATAGACACAATCACAAAATAAAAAAAAACATAGGCGACGCATCGATATTGTGATTTGACCTCCTTTGCGTCAAATTGGCGGGAAAATTTAACGTAACCCGTACACATACATATATAATTAGGATGATGAAATCCAAAGATTTATTATTCAAACTTTTCTTTGTTTACTCTATTAGTTGCTTTATGACCCACATTTACAAATCGAAGTAATTGCGTGTTGACTTCTATTTTTCGATTTCAACCAACCTTACCTGATGCCTTTAAAGTTAACGAGTATCCATTAATGCGCATTGATTTTCGTATATATACAAGCGCTTTACTCTTTGTACATATCGTTGTAGTCGATGCTTCAATCAATTGGTTTTATTGTAGTTCTATAAAGCTCGTTATAGATGATTTTCGTTTTTGCATACCATATAATTATAAAAAATGAATTATAACAAATGAAAATTCAAATTTCGCGCCATAGTATAGCAGACAAGAAAACCAATAATTTGTTTATAACAAATGGAAAAAAAAAAATTACGATAAACCATGACATTAGTTGCCTTTTGTGATGTAATTATCTATCGTTTTACAAAGTTTGAAGTTTATATAAACATAAATATCTCGCTGAAGGGCATTTAAATTACGTGATCTTGAAACATTGTTCTAATGCCATTTGTCGAAATATTTAAATATAAATTTCAAACTTTGTAAAACGATAGATAATTGTATAACTAAGTCCTGGTTTATAGTAATTTAGTTTTTACGAATTCTATAAGCAAATTAGTTGATTTTTTTATTTACTGTTATATATTAATTGTGCCGCGAAATTTGAAATTTCGACTTTCAACGCGAGCCGCACAAAAAGTATTTCGCTCATCACCTATATGCATATATGTATTATGTTATTATACATATATTACGCGACATTAGCAATAAGATAAGACACACAGTAGGACAATGTGCACAGCACGGAATTCTATTATAAAAGGGTGAATTAGATATATAACGAAAAATCTATAAAGTGCTGGAGTACGCGGGTATATAGAGGAGCTTGACCTCATTAATTTTTGACCTGTCTATAGAGTCGCTCGTTGTCTGCAGGTGTGCTGTGCGATTGACGGTGAATATACAGTATAATAGTCGGGAAATGTTTTAAACATTTACCGCAACTCTTTCGGTGAGACTTGCGATGGATGAGACGAATCTATAATACGTCGTATTTTTAGTGAATTCAATGCTTGCGTGTATTTTTTGTATATTATTCTAATAAACGAGCGTATATTATGGGTATACTCTAATACTATAATTATTATATATAATAATATGTATTAGAGTTAATGGATCTACAGGAAAGTCGCAGTGTAGGTACATACATATATATTGGAAGAAATGTCAAAAGTGACAAAAGCTGATAATTTATTAAAACGCAACTTAATTATACTTTGACATATACCGCTCTCTCATGCATATATTATATCGAAAAATTCCGATTTCTGCGCTACGTATTGTGTGTACAAAGCAAATGTAATCCAAAGGCATTATATACTATACTCTATACGATAAACTATCAAAAACAGAAGTTAATTTAAGTTACTTGCAATGAAAGTGTTATAGCCGATTATACATAATAACTGTCATATTACAAAAAGATACACAGAACTTCGTTTACCGCAAGATATATGAGAAGTCGCTTAGTTGTATATACAAAAACTAAATAATCGCGGGAGCCTTAGTTCTTTCATAGGAAGTAATTCTACGGGAAGTTGGACACTTTCTTTGTTAAAAATGCAAACATTGTATTATTGATACCCTTATACCGGACCAAGTTTTTCTTGGGGTAGACTATCCCGAATATAACAATAATATGCATGGGCAAGAAGCCATTACCAACTAATTACTACGGGCCAATTACTATTTACTAAAAACGAGATTTACTGGGATCGGTAAGTAATTATTTACCTGGATGAGCAGCAACAATTTTTCAACAATGAAAATGAAAAAAAGAAGCAATGAAAAAAATAAACCTTCAAATAGACGACCAGTTTTATCAAAAGCCATTAAAAATAGAATAAAATTTGTCGAAAATACAGGTGAAACATATCTTGCAAAAAATAGTAATTCTGGCTTTTCACGCACATTGTAAACGAATTTTTCTCTATTTTCAATAGCTTTTCATAGGAGCGACAACATTTCAACGAATTTCGGATCAACTTTAAGGTTTTTATGCTTCTATTATACTTTCATTTTCATCGTTGAAACATCTTTTTGCTCATCCAGGTACTTAAATAATATAATTACTCACTGATCATCCGTAAAAAGCCCATTTTTAGTAAACAGTAATTGCTTCGTGGCATTTTGTTGGCAATCATCATTTGGAGTCGTCATCTATCATTTGGATATACTCGAGATACCCATTCCCATAACGAATAAGAAAACTTGGTTTTCCCGTAGAATTGCTCATATGCGCGGCCTATACGTATATTTACCATCACGAGTAACTCATTAATATGTCGAATCAAAAGTTTCAAAGCTGTTCGACAGTGTCGCACGTAGGGACTTATAGTATACGCACGCGACGCATTGTCATCACGTATAAATGCGAGAAATTTCTAATATGCTGCACAATGGGTCATCTGAATGTTTTATTAGCCGAAAAACACTTGTAGGAAATTAGTTTGAAATTCTCGTGGGTTGAATGTAAGCACGAGCTGATTGTAATTGGAATTAGAGCGTATTTTTTAAATTATAGGTCTTTTCTCAAATCGGATGGCAAGCGATCGTCACGTTATTATTTATAAAAGTATGTATGCCTAAATATTGAATGGTAAATTCCACTTTCGATTCTAATTAAAAGGCATGCCACGTTTGCCTCAAACTACGAATGTATATCTATAAATGTACACTTTATTTTGAAGTCAAATAAATTAATAATCATCAGTGAATATAATATTTTTCTATGATAAATGCAGAATGAACAATCAATTATTCTAAAAAAAAAGATTACAAGCACCTGCACCACCCACACAAGCAACAATTATCTCATTAGCATACTTGAACGAGTGCCAAGCGTATAACCCAGGAAAACCTCGACGCAGATGAATCGCCTACAGTAGCTCAACCCCTTCAACTCTCACACACATCCCAACTGGACAAAGACGAAGAGCTGAGTAACCGGACATCAAGGATGCATAACACACATATACACACATGCACGTGTTTTGGCCGAATGGTAACCATAGCGATTCGAGCTTTAGCCTCGTTTCGCGTGTGCATCACGTGTCGTTCGAGCCAATAAGTAGTAGGACCACACGGTTCTGCATATACATGTAATGCTCTCGTTGGTTTCTTTTTTGCGATGATTGTGTTATATAGAGAAACTGTGTACACTCGGTATCTTATGTAGGTACACAAGGAGTTCGGAGATATGCGGCTTTTATTTGCGGTGCAATTTATAGCGGCAAATCGTTATGCGAGTTTTGCATTATGCAAGACTTTGGTGTATAGCAGGCAAATGAGTTTGCGGAGTATATTTTGGAGAAAGGAGAGTCCGAGATGTCTTTTGGATAAATTGTATTATAGATGGTTGATTTTATTATTTTTTAACGATCCTCGCTCAAATTCGTAGACTGCAGTACCTATAATATAATACATATTATACACGACACAATTTCAATAGAACATACAAAATGGAAAGAAAAGTCTAGCAAAATATTGTTGGCGCTTTTGAAAATGTTGACTGTTTGTTGTAAATAAAACTTGCATCATCTGTTTACCGTCATAAAATTCTATAACATGTATTTCCACTATATATATATAATTGAGTATATACAAAATAGAATCGGTGCGAAGCAAATATAATAATAAATGCATGATAATAAAACATAGAAACAATTTACCCCTGCATCAACTTCGTACATATAACACACCCCTTATTTCCTCTTCAAACACACTTTTCTTCCTCGTGTCGCATCAGGCGTCTCCACTTCGACCTACGCACAATCTAATCAAAAACCTCCCACACACACACTTCCCCCTTTTCACGTACGTCTAAGCGGCTGTTGTCTCATATCGTAGTTTATGTATACATACCTTTACGACAAGTCAAATATAAAGAAGCCCGGCTAATCGAGGCTCGCGTGTAATACACACAGAGGAGCATCAGCGCCGAAGAAGAACTTGTGTGTATATATTATAGATACACAAGACTTGCGCGCGCGCCGGATATATAGTAGCAGGTAGTAGTAGCGGTGCGATGTGCCGTACCTGCGAGTACACAGGGGATGTGCCAGTCGACGTCGCGACACTCGCCGGTACGGACGACACTTTTGTACTTCCGGTTGGTCAGTTTTTTTTTTGTTTTCTTTCTCTACGACTTTGAAGAGTCGAAGATGTGATCGGTATTGATGTATAGATACTGGCGTTGATGAGACTGTGGCGGTGATTCTGTATAGTTTTTGTTTACACACGAGCTTTATGTATGTACATACGCACGTGATACCGATCGCGTTTGTGCGGATGTACACAATCGTTAGTCACCTACCGCATATTCGCGAGTGTCCGATTTCTTACAGCTGACTCTAACGATATACAACACATCAGATCATCCAGTCATTCTCGACTGATGTTATATATAAAAGCACCGGTCGTTGCAGCCGATCGCGAAAGTAGCCTCGACGATACCGTATTGCGTATAGTGTGTATACCTGTAATCCACCTGAACACAGAGTGTATTTTAAAATATTATAAGTCACCAGGGACGAGCGGACATTATCCATTGTATTATATATATGTAGCCAATCGATATAGGCTAGGAAGCGTAAAATTAAATAAGTACACCTTCGGTATCAGGAAATCGGTTTGATAATCGTGTACTTGTACACTATATTAATCCAAGAGACTCTTCCAGAAGAGACAGAAGGCGAAGTGTCGAAGAAGAAGCGAGAATGGACTCTATTATATACGCGCGTTTGATCGCAGTGGCAACCTCGGCCAAGGCTGCGCAACGACGACCCTTGATTCATAATACACGACTCTAGCTGCGTTATAATAAGCCATCGATTCCTGCCTCGTGTTTCTGCGCGCGAGGTGAATCGCTGCGTTATATATTATCGGTATTGCGACGCATGAAAAAGAAAAAAGTGTGCGCGAATAACGATGCTGCTAGCCTTGGATAACTACCGATTTCATCTCCAGCGAATACTACGACTGTAACTAACAATAACCGATTTTTCACGCTCGTACCGATGCTTTGAACCCGAGCACCATTCCGCGCAAACGCATCCGATCCGGTAGAAATCGGTTAAGATTCTCCCGGAGTTCGTTCCGGCTGGGCAAGCGTCCAGTAGGCAGCAGAATGGCTGAGGACCAAGAGGGTGACCAGCAACTGTTGCAGCTGGACGACGATGTCCAGGAGCCGAAAACCGATCGGGCCGAGTCACCGGCAAGTGATGTCGTGGGTTCGATCGGTTCGGCTGGAGCCACATCATCTACGACTTCGGCTAATGGTTCGGAACACGAGGACGAGCAGCAACAGCAGCCGAAGCTGACGAAGGTCGTTGCTGCAGCTGTCAAAGCTGCGGCGTTCGATAATCGGAGATGCAGTGTCCATAGGGATCTGAGCAGGAATAACATGACTTACGAAGTGGATAAGAACGGCTTGCTGCTGCCACCGGCGAGTCAGAGATACGAGCTGGGGGATAGTGACCAGGAGGAGGAGGCACATCTCCATGACAGACAAACACAGAGCCCCAGGATCAGCAGGAGACTGTCGTCCAGAGCTAGTGTCTATCCGTCGAGGGTGTCGACTATCTCCAGAGAGGCTTTTGGTAATTTGGAATTTTTCGTTTGTGCTTCTATTATTTTTAATAGTCATTGTGTGTGCAAATAGCTTGGAATAAGGTGTATTTATGGAACGATATACATATACATTGGCATCGAATTGAAATCGATAAATTGACTTTTTTGATGATTACTTGCAAAACGTGCCTCGTGACGCGTATTCTCAGAATCGTTTTTCATTTTCGTACACTCCTCCCTACTGTTATATACTCAATAATTAAATGACCAACGGACGGCACATGGAGCGGCAGTATACTAGCTGACGTCAAGGCATATCTATATGTAAACGAACATCGTGACGTATCGCATTTGTAAGGATTTTTAAACTTTTTTTTATGCAAGTATACCTGCAAGTTTTTAATAATAACTAATCCATACGTAGATTTGTAAATGAATCGTGCGTATTGCTGTATAAAATAATGGGATGTTTAATATACGATTAAGATTTTTATCGCAAATAAATATATTATGTAGTCTGCGTTATTTGCCGTTTGCAAAGTTTGCCATGGTTTATTGACTATGTTGGAAAAATATAACTATACTGATTCATTGATGATATATATTATACAGTTAGAGTATTGATTCACGGAGATGGTTATCTTTCGTTAACATTTTTTTTATAATTGTCTCTACACAATTTTTATATATTTTTGATAATAGTAATTGGAAGTATACTGTAAAGCAGAAAAATATTGAAAGACCCGATGTGCTTGCAGTAGATGAGTCTTATTAATGCTCTCTTTTGAATTGGTATAATTGCAGGCCCCCCCTACTATTTGACTATCTCTACTTAATTTTTCGAATAATCTTTGAACCAGTTCCGTTATTCTTAGTAATACTGAGTTACTAAAAATAAAGCAGTTTTTAATTATTAACTGATTCTTATTATCAAGGTTTACTATAGTTAACATAGGTGCGAATATATTTTTCGTTATATAGATGAAAATTCAATGATCAAAGGATCATCCTTTAATGTATATTTATAAATTGATTTTATTAATCTAAAATGAATACAAAGTCAAATTGAACAGTCAATTATTAAAAGATATCATCCCCATGCATATGAACCTTCTGTAAAAAAGAAAGGGAAACAAATTGAATATCGGAGCCACAATATATAGATATAGGCTTTCGATTACGACTTACCGAGAAGTGCGACTTTAGCATCGGAGAAGCCAAGTTTATTAGTGGCACAGCACTTGTAGTCAAGAGCATAGTCTTCCTGTTCAAGCTTGATCACACGAAGCGTTGAACGAATTTGATTTCCGTAAACGACATTAGAGATATTGTAATGCTTACTATTAGATAGTTGAACCATACCCTCGTACCAAGTGACGTCAACAGGTAAAGGATTGGCTATCACCACGCATTCTAGATCTACATCTTTGTATAATTCTTGGTAAAAAGTTTTTTTATGTAATATAGTGACCTTGGGTTTATATTCGATATTCACGTTAATTTCTCGTACGATCTTCCAGCCAACTCCGTAATCGGCAATGCAATGGTACAATCCTTCATGCTTAATATCAGCAGTTCCAAAAATAAAAGCATTTTTCCTGTAATTGTGTGCAAAATTTTCATTTGTTATTACAATTGCATTTTAATACATATAGATATACAAGAGAAAATCATTCAAAGCATACCGATATTCTTGAGGAGTTATTATCCATCTATAAACTGTCCTTCCATCATTTGAAAATAATACTTGCTTAAACTCGATTTCGGCTTCCGGGTGACCACGAACATAACACTCAAGCTGAAAGAGTTTCCCTTCGACGACAGTTATTGAGTTGCAAGTGGAGTTTTCAGTGAAGATTGCTGGCTCAACATCCCCTTCTACGCTACTGTTTGATGAGATTACAGATAATGTTTCGGCCAAACTGGCGTTGTGCTGTCGAACCTGATTGGTGCTGCAACAATTTGACGAGTATGAGGGGTTTTCCATTTCTGTAAAAGAAAAGAAAAAAAAATGAAAAAGATACATAATAAGCACGTCAACTGTTCCCGTTAAATACAAATTAAAAAATTTTTAATTATTTCTTTCGAAAAATATTGATAATTCTAGATATTATTGAACTTACTCATTAATTCAAATGAACTCTCGACTGATCCATGCTTATTAGTAGCCTTGCATACGTAGTCGTCACCGTAGTCCGTATTTTCAATTCTGATCACACTAAGTACTGAATCAATATAGCCATAGGTCTTGCTGATATTAGCAATATTGTAATGCTCATTATTAGATAATTCAACATTGCTCTTATACCAAGTAATAGTAGGCAACGGTAGGCCCATCATTGCACATTCTAGACTCACATTTTCGTGCAATTTTCTGCTGTACTTTACGTCTGTAGTATAACTGTAAGTATCGGGTGCGTATTCGATATTCACTTTAATGTCTCGTCTAGCCACCGGTTCGACTCCGTTATCAGCGGTGCATTGGTATATACCACCGTCATATTTCTTGGCTTTCGGTATTTCTACCACATGTCCGCTACATAATACACATTGTGACTTTAATTTGGTAAAATTTGATCCCATAAAAATATCAAATACATACTTGTCCTTTTCAATTAACGAGTCATAACTGCTGGGCCCTGTAATCTCGATTCGCGGCTCGGGGTAACCATGAGCATAACACTGAATATGCAAGGGTTGACCTTCGTGAATAGTTACTGAGCGGGTGGTGTTTTCACTGATTATTGGAGGCATGTGGACTATTACTTCGACTTCTTTAGTGGCTTGTTCCTTGAGATGGTGTAAGACTAGACAACGATAATAACCTTCATCTTCTATACGAGCATCTCTGATCTGAAGGGTTTTAATAAGTTTTATAGCGTATAGGGTAATATCTCACCGCCGAAACATTTGAATTATTATTACTGGTTTACCTGCAATGTGTAGATCTTAGAATTTGGATCCGACGAGTTACTCTGTCTTACGTTAAATCGGTTGTCGCGAATAATACGACTTTCGAGCGAAGCAAGCGGCAAAAAATGTTGCTTAACTTTATCGCTCTTTAGCCATAATACCGAATAATCACTTCCACACTTGACGGTGCAGTCTACTTCGATGGTGTCTCCAGTATTGTTTAATTGCGTACCTGATATCGTGACTATTCTGGGTACTGAGTAGTCGCACGCTAATTGATAAATTATTAAAATTATATCATTCACTTGCTAAATGTTCTATTATAACTAATGTGCACAATAAATAAATTATTACGTTCGCGAACTTGCAGCTCGACTTCTTTCGATACGGTTTCATTGGCAGAAATCAAAACTGAGCACTGATAGGTGCCTCGATCTTCTTCTATAATTTTGTTAATCTGAAATAAAAGAATTATGAAATTTGACGTGTATATTTTAATAATCTCATGTGATCATGATGTGTATTATTTCTCTTAAGGGGATGTCAAAGCCAATTAAAAATTCAAATTTCGCGCCACAAAATAGTAGATATAAATATCTCGGCGAATGGCATTCGAATTACGTGATTTTGAGACATTATTCGAATGCCATTCGCCGAGATATTTTTATTTAAGTGTCAAACTTTGTAAAATGGTAGATAATTACATAACGGAGGGCAAAGGTGTCCTGGTTTTTCGTAATTTTGTTTTTATTAATTGTTATAAGTAAATTAGTTGCTTTTTCGTCTGTTATTTTGTGGCGCGAAATTTGAATTTTTAATTGACTTTCGGACACCCTTAATGTTTATTTACCTCAAAAATGGAGGATGACGACGATTGTATGTAGTTTACATTGAATCTGCTGTCTTTTACAATAAGATCGGCGTTGTTAGATATGGGCAAATATGTCTCCAAATGTCTGTTGATCTTTGACCACACTATTGGATAATCTTTCGCATTCTCTACTCTACACTCAAGTACGACGGAATCATTCACATTTTTTGTAAGATTTTGAGTCGTGTAAGTGATAACCGGAAATTCTCGGGAGTATGCTGGAGATAATGAGTTATTTATATATAATACACGCTATAATAATTACGTAACTTGTAGTGAGAATTAATTTTTACTGATAATATATAATAGCAAACTAAAGACGATTTTTTACGTGAAAATCAAAGTTCGACAAAAGTGGTAGACTAGAACGTTAGTTAGACAATTATGATTCTAATGTAGCGCAGCTTGAGTCCATTGTTAGTCTTATTGTTAATATTAAATGAAAGACAACATACATGAGTAAATGAGTTCATGTTGTATAAAATCGAACTTACTAATACAGTGCAAGCAGTGAAGATCTGAGATAATGAAGTTATTGAATATTAATATCAAAAAGTATTTGCACATTGTATAGCAAGTGCAGAATCAGTAGAAGCACATAAAATAACATTACGAAATTTTCATAACATAGTAAATTTACTCACCTGTATTCAGCACTCCGAGAACGAGTATAATGCCACAAACTTTCATACTAAAATAAAATTTCATATACTAGAATAAAAACGCATGCGCACGGTTGCGTGTTACATATATATTTTTACTGACGTCAATCGATATAGGTTTGGCAATTTAAGGTTTGGCGAATGTCGATCTCGGTAATCGTTGCGAACTCTTGTCGTCTCCAGACGTCTGCATCTGTTGCCATTTATACAGCTCCGTAGTCTAGCTCGGTTCACTTTGGAGAAAACACTGACTGCCAGAAAGACCCGATCGTAAAACACCTCATCTCTATATATACTCATCTCGGCATATAATGATTTGAATGATGGCCAATTGACCTGGGGAATTCCCGTCGACGATTGCAGGGAGACGCGCGCTTATACAGGGAGATAACACAGCATCTCGCGGTTATACTTAGTTATATACAGGCTTTATGCAACATCTTTGAGAAGTTTAAAACAATTTTTAATTTGCATATTGTCCGTCGAGAGCGAAATAGAATATTAGTGAGACTTACATGCACGTAAACTGTCTAGTAACGTGAGGACAGATTCGACATCAGGTTTACGTTTTTTCTTAAACTTTCTATCAAACAATACTATTCGTTTTGCAAATTTTACTATACTGTTTAGTAATTTTGCCGATATGTATTGTAATTTTTTATAGAAAGTTTAAGAAAAAATATGTACTTGTCAAGTCTGTCCTCGCGTTACTAGACAGTTTAGTAAAATTTCCTAAAATCTTTTTCTCCCTGTGAATTTGCATAACTTTTAATATTGTTCTTTTATTCTTGGGAAAATAAAATCTTCAAATGTTTCTTTTAAAGCTTGAGCAATCGTTTTCAGATGTTCCTATCATATTTACAAATGTTTTTTTTGCGCCCACTACTGTCAACAAGAAGAATGTCTGATTCCGTATCGAAGTAAATTAGAAGTAAATGTTTCAAAGTTGAAATTGCGCAGATTGCTCTTAATGCTTATTTTCTTTTGATCGACTATCCCGCGAGCATATAAAAGAAGCTTTTTAATTCTAATAAAAATGCTAATAACACACCCCTCCAATTTTTTTACATTCCATTCAGTGTCTTCTCCCCACAATAATATTAAAACTATCTTACTTATTCGGAATTTTCACAACTAGACTACTCAGTTCCTCTGTCCCTCACATACTTGCCTTTGAATTGACATAGCCGCACAACCGCCTGGAAAAAAGAAGAAGAATACCTATTTCTCATTCTCGCGTGCGCTGCACATCAGGATCGCCGGCCACATAAAATGATCGATAATAACTACAATGCATTGTCTTTTACGCAGTGGTTTTACGATTCTGCGACGAGAGGATCGATCCAGTTGACCTGATGCTTCAGGCTATTTTTATCGCGAGCTATACGCTTTTCTGGACAGATTTTTTCAATTTAATGACGGGGGCGTCCTGATATGAGCTCTAAGCGTATTAAATAAAAAGCGTTTAATCTTTTTAATCGGACTACTATAATTAAATTTTCTACATTACCGTCCTCTGTTAATTGTATAGGAGTAATTAAATTATTACACAGTAGGTATGTGACGGTTCGAGCACGCAAAACAAAGTATAATGAAATTCAAAAAGCATAACAAGACGGTGCTGCGTAATTATGTGTCATAAAAGAATGACCGTAAAAGTGAGTAGTTGCGAGTCATCGTCTCGTGCAGCCGCCTGTTGCTTCTGCACTACGCAAAGGACTGTGTATTTATATATAGTTACATATTATAAAGGCGGAGCTGTTTGGAATTCTTATGTATAAATCGTCTTGTTATCGCCTAGCGATTTTATCGCTCGAACTCACGAATGCTCGGATACATTGCCGGCTACTATTATACTAAATTTTCTTTTCAAATCGACTTGCTATTATACAGAGGAAGAGGTTAACAGCTCTCGATCTACATCTGTACGGTAGCTCGTCTTTTAACGAATCGTCGTATTATAGCAATAATAAAAGTTGGCCCCCTTATAAATTTATAAAACAAAAGCGAAAAATCTGAAAATGTAACTGCATTAAAAAAAAGGAAAGAAGCCTCTATACTATCTCAATAGCGACACCACCCTAAGTGTCCGAGCAATTATCCCTCCCCGAACGCATATACACATATCGACGGAAATACACGAAGCTCTTCCGCAGTAGTTTCTATAAAACACTCGCTATTGTGGACACGTGGTGTGCCGATCGATAGGGTCGATGACGAGCATATGTGTATAGGGATGCGAGCGTTGTTTTCATTATTAACGCGACCACCACCAGCTCTCCTCGTTCAACGTACCTCGACTTTACACTTCGCAATATATATACTCAGCATATATAGCGCCGTGCGACGACTACACGTCGTTAATGAACTTGCAAGTTCAGTCGCTCGAAGATGATGAGGCGGAAAGTGCAGGAAAGTTTGCGCTCCGAGACTTAGCGCTTATTATTGTTCTCCTATATTTTCCCGTGGATTTCTCTGCTGGATATTATACCATGAGGATCGGAGCTTTGGTGAAGTTTGTGGTTCGATGATGGCTGGACTGGTGATATGATGTCTGGTGGTTCGCAGCAATGCCTGCTCAAGGCTAGTGGTATACTCGAATTCGCTGTTTATATATATACACACTATGCATTGTGTTAGAACTCGGTATATACAAAGCGACGTTAGTTAGTTTTTCACACACGCGTGTCTGTGATGCGCGGGCTCGAAAAAGTTTTGACACGTGCTAATAAAGCTGTGAGAAAGTTTTTCTCGTAATTGCTACTGGCTCGGTAAACAGTTTAAAAAAGTTGACTGGATTTTCACGAGGAATGTATATATATATGTATACTTATAGTTGTGATGTATAAAGTTTTATACTGCACCGATTGTAGAGATGGAGATTTTAGTAAATAATAGCTTTACGTACGAGCTGCTCACACAATGGCTATATTCTTTATAAACTTTGTACGAGACGTGTAAAGAAGACACTACTATATGACAGTGAAATGTGTGTGGAATGACAGGTCCAAAGTTGGGCTCACAGGATGGCTCGCTGTCCGCCTCGCACACAACGATATTTCCGGGATCGGAGGACGGAGAGTTCGAGAAGACTGGAGACTTCCACGGGGTCAGCCCGACGACTTCCGCCCTCCTTGCGCCTAATGCCAAGGCTAACGATGACTTTCCCGCCGATTTTGAGTACGACACACTATTCTTTCGGTAAGTCGATTCTCTTTTTTAAACATTTTTTTTTCTCTTCGTCTCTTCGTTTTTTATTGTATATAGACGTGTGATTAAATATGGATGTATAGAGGGACGATCGCTATGCCCGATAAATCAAGAGATCGTATCGGTATAGACGCGCAGACTGTTTCTATATATATATATATAAAGTTTCACTCTCGCGTGTCCGGAAAATTTTCACCCATTTTGTGCGGATTGACAATCTGTGGTATATAACTTTTTTTGCGCTGATTTTTTGTATTAATAGTGGACTATTATTTAAAATTGAAATAATTACAATGCGTTGAGCTGCAGGTGCATACAATAATTACAAACATACATAAAAAATGTCGAGATGACGATTGAAAAAAAAAAAGAGTTGAACACGCGCGTACTCGCGGAGTCATTAAAAATCTTTTATTCAGTCCGTTCCACTTCTCCGCGCGCGAGTTTCCCACACGCACCTGATGCACACTATATCTACCAACTCTTTCTTTCCAATAATACATCATCTGAAATAGAATATATCGATGCGATAAAAAGATAATTATTGTACGTTTAAAAAAAAAAAAAAAAAAAAAAATCGGCAGAGATGGCCGACGAAGAATCGACATGGTTTTGGTGTACCGAGACGATACCGGGGGAGTGATGACTGAGCAGGAGGCAAAAAATCGCGAGCAACGACGCGTCTTCGAGCAGAATTTATTAAAGGAGGGTCTACAAATGGAACTCGAACCCGCGGAGATGTCGTTCGACGGGAGAACGAATTTTCTCAAGGTCCATATACCCTGGAAGGTCAAGGTTCAGTATGCCGAGGTCATGAATATCAAGCTTCCCTGTAAGAGGTTTATCACCATTTCCGTCAAGGCTTGGGTATGTCTGATTTCACTTTTTATTATTTTTTTTTTTCCGTATAATCAGAAATCAAATTATTCATTTTGCAATTATACGCAAAATCAGAGGCGCCAAGAAAGCACAGCTGCGTAGCCAAAAGGGTATATATAAGCGCGTCACTATAGCTGACACACATACATATACATACATGTGTCTACAACCCACTCCCTCATATGGCTCTTACATAAAAGGTCATAATTTACGCGCGTCGTGCAAACTGATCGCCATCGCTTGCGAGCCTTTATGTCTACTCTTTCTATGTGTCTATATACTATACTTTACCTATACATACTTCGTTATAGCATTGCCCGTATAAATATAGTTCGACTGCACATACACACACACTGCACGTCATCTTACATGACGAAGCGGGAATCGATGCGGGTTATATAGGTCGCGATTTTCTTTCTTTTTTTTCAGTAGGTACATATGGTCTCTCTGTTTTTTTTTTATTTTTCTTGATTATTACGCTGTTTGCGACTTGTTGCGCTTGACGAAGAACGACGAGTGAGATAACGAGTAGAAATCCCGGGATTTAGTCAGACACAATTCTTCTTGTGTATATGTTTCTTTTTATAACAAACAAAACTATTAACGTGCAAAGTATAGCCACCGCAATTTTATCAGGTCACTTTATCAGTATTATATAGTGCGAATGTGTCATTATAGTTCGTTCGATATTTGATTTCATCGTGTCTAATCCAATTTGACGCCAAAGATAATATTTTCTACAATACCAACAAAATTAACATAAACAACACCTTAAGCGTTTTTAGCACGAATGAAGAAGTATAATAATGTTCTGTATTTCACGTAAAAAAATAAAAGGACGAGGAGAACGCGAAGGGCAAAGGCAAGTCCTGGAACCGATGGATGCGTTATCTCGATTGGATTCGCAGTATACACCTGTGGGACACTAGCAAGTATCCGGAGGAGCCGAGCTTCTACGAGAGCGCCGATCCCGGCGACCGGGAAGAAAGGTATATATACACAGGAGTAACTTTCACGACTGTCTAACGCACTTGAAAAAACTTTTGTTATTATATATAATTAGTGTAATAAGTAATGAAAAGATATAGTCAAAGGTCGTATGAGCGCAGGCCAAGAATAAGGGGACTCTTATATCTACATACTGACACTGAACAATCGGTTAAATCAGTCGGCACCAATGACGTCGTTGGATTATTCGTAATAACGTTTATTCAATATAGATATCAGGGGAAGGTCTACTTCTACGGAAAAAGTTTATACTTGGTACATATGTGTAACGCTCGTATATTATTATACCTATACACTTTATATAGTATAGGTAGCAAAATAGCTTGTACTTTTCCGAGCGAGTTATGCAATATCGTACACGGTGAATTGATCGCGCCAACGTGCGCGCGGGAGGAAAAAATAGAAATCCAACGAAAAATTTAGAAGCTGTACAAGAATAGATTATTATTATAGTGTGCTTTGACGAGCGACACGTGCTCGTATATGTGAAGGAGGTTCATTTTTTTTACTGTAATTTTATCATTCATAATATTATATATGGACGTCAAAATATATTTCAAAATATAAAAGGGTTATTCGTTAAACTAGAAAATTTGTTTTTGTGGCGATTCTGTTATTGTAAAAAATTTGATATTGCAAACTATGGAGAAAGAGTTGACTACGCATTGGAATAACTTTTTTTGTTTTTTATCCCATTTTCATTTTGAAGATTTCATTGTGTTATCAGGGGGAGATCTCGATAAAAAAATGAATTAATAATTAATACTTAATAAGTGACATGCAATTGTTTATGAAGCGCACATGTGCGAAAGTATAATTTAAGTGAAATTCGGAGCGTCAGAAATAAAGTGAAGCAAAATTATACATACATATATACATAATGTATATAAAAATATGGTTTTCATAATGCACTCTTTATAAGAAAAAAAATACGTTGAACACAAGGGACGAACGAGCTTCTTATATATGCTTACTATTTATGTTAGACAAGAATTATTTACATTGACGTCCCTATTATTATTATGAGTGATTATCCCTTTAAATATAGTTTAAAATTAAGTAATGAATATATAAGGACTAATTAATTTTATCAACAAACTCTAAAGGTTCGTAGTAAAAGACCGTGACACAGCCTTCACCCCAGCTCAGCGTTCGCTCATAGTCATGCAGATCCTACTTCGAGCGCGTTACGACGAGATTCACGAGAAATCGGGTATCCGGAGACTTCTGGCCGACGGCAGTTACGTCGACTGTTTCTCACTGCACGAGGGAGTTTACAACAAACCCGCTAGCAACGGACAGATACTCGACAGATACCTGTTGTATCTCATCTGGGCTCGACCCGGACAATGGTGAGTCTTTTTTTTTTCACAATAATAACATTACCGACCTTCAACCCTCTCAATACATAATTAAATATAGATAAACTTTGCTCGACGAATAATGAATTAAACTTTTTTCAAAATCGATGCTGTGTATAATTGATAATACAAACGCACTATACCAGTTAGTAGTCTTCTCGAGCAATCGATAAAAAAAATCTCTAATACGAACTCCCATTAAAATTGCAAGGTACAAGAAGCAGCCTCTCTGGCTGATCCGCCGTTACTTCGGTGAAAAGGTCGCCCTGTATTTCGCCTGGTTGGGCTTCTACACACGAGCACTATATCCCCCGGCAATAGTAGGTCTCCTCTGCTTCTTTTACGGACTGGGCAGCATGGAAGGCGCCGACAATGTTCCTAGCAAAGAGATTTGCGACTTCAAATTGTCGGGCAACATAACGATCTGTCCACTATGCGACAAGGCCTGTCCCTACACGAAACTCGGGGACTCCTGCCTCTTCGCCAGACTGACCTATCTTTTTGATAACCCTTCGACCGTCTTCTTTGCCATTTTCATGTCCTTCTGGGGTAAGGATTTTCTTTTTCAAGTGCGAATAAAACTATACTTGATTATATATTATACTGACGTTGGAAAATTTGTACAGCGACGACGTTCCTGGAGATGTGGAAGCGGCGTCAGGCGGTACTGGCCTGGGAATGGGATCTTCAGAACGGCGAGGGTGACGAAGAGCCGAGACCAGAGTTCGAAGCGAGCGTCAAGACGTTCCGAATTAATCCGGTCACTCGAGAACGCGAACCGTATCTGCCCGTCTGGTCAAGGACTATGAGATACATCGCTACTGGATCTATCGTCTTTTTCATGGTATAGAGTTAATGCTGTCGTTGACTTGATTGTTCTCTCTCTCTCTCTCTCTCTTGCATTACGAAAATTAAATTATATGCTTTTGAATCATTGGAGAATTTAAAATCACATTTTAATATTCAATATATGTGTATGAAGTAATGAGAAAATTAATTAATCAAGCAGTATCGAGGCCATCGCATACATTTAATATTATACTGTATTGCCCCTTTTAAGTCAATAAATAGTCAGTCACGCGATTTTTCCCATAAATGAAGTAGAACCACCCGAGCTGTGGTCAGACGATGAAAAACAATAAACAAATCTTGTTCTCAAAGATCTGCGTAGTCTTGGGAGCAGTGCTGGGCACGATAATCTACAGGATATCGCTGGTAGCTGTATTCCACGGTGGCGGTTATTTTCTCAAGCGTCACGCCAAGATCTTCACATCCCTCACGGCGGCCTTCATCAATTTGATCATCATCATGATACTGACGAGGATCTATCAAAAGTTGGCGCGTTGGATGGTCAACATGGAAAATCCGAGGACGCAGACCGAGTACGAGGCCAGTTTCACCTTCAAGATCTTCCTCTTCGAGTTCGTTAACTTTTACTCGTCGCTCATTTACATCGCCTTTTTCAAGGTAACTGATAATATTGTAATAAGCTATTATACTAAGTGTCCCGTCTTTAGCTGTACTTACATATACAGTATAGTCCGAGAAATTATTAAAATCGTTACGTATGCTTATACCAGCTATACTTTCTTCGTTATACTTTATTTATTCTGTAATGCACTTGATTTAAAATTTAAGTATATTTCTCTCTCAATTAATCGAGTAAGAATTAAAAATTGTTCGAAAAATCAAGGGAAGATTCTACGTGCATCCGGGCGACGCAGAATCACGTTCATCCGAGTTCTACCGCATAAGAACGGACGTGTGCGACGCTTCGGGATGTCTCTCCGAAGTGTGTATCCAGCTGGCTATCATTATGATCGGTAAGCAGGTCTTCAACAATTTTGTTGAAATCCTGTCACCGAAGCTCTGGAACTGGTGGCGTAAGAGGACCCACGTGGCTGCTACCAAGGACCAGTCGAGACCCTACACCAGTTGGGAACAAGACTATCAGCTTCAGGATCCAGGAAGATTGGCGCTGTTCGACGAGTATTTGGAAATGAGTGAGAGAATTTATTATTATATTTTTAGTTTTAATTAAAATCCTTTGCTCAAGAAATGATAGTGTCCGATCGTCAAATTAACGAGCTACAGATAATTAAGGAAATACGATTAAATTAGCAGAAGCCATTCGTACGATAGCTCATCGTATATTAATTACACGAATGCTGTATATTTTGTATCGATCACGCGTCCCTTGTAATTCAGGTTAATTAATCGCGCTCCTCTGTACAAACTGGACATTATCTACTTAACGAAAAACTAAAATTTTATTTCTTTTTTCTAGTAATCCAGTACGGATTCGTGACGCTATTCGTAGCGGCATTTAAACTAGAGCCGTTGTTTGCTCTGCTGAAAAAAATCGCCGAGATTAGATTAGACGCGTATAAAATGGTCAGGGAGGCGCGGAGACCCTTGGCCGAGAGGGTCGACGACATCGGCGCCTGGTATGGAATTCTCAAGGGCGTTACTTATGCCGCTGTTGTTTCCAATGTCAGTATATCACTTTTGCTCTGGAAGTTTGATTATAATAAAACTGAGCTTCTAATCTAAATAATAATTTTTTTTTAAATTGTACGCAGGCATTCGTGATAGCCTACACGTCGGACTTCATACCGCGTACAGTTTACGCTTTCGTCTACTCGCCGACAGACGACCTGGTGGGTTACATCGATAGCTCGTTGTCCGAATTCAACACGTCGCACTACACGGCCGATATGCGCAACGAAGAGGATCAGCAAAAGGCCCCGCCGACCTGCCAGTATCGAGGCTATCGCAATGGACCTGACAATAAGGAGGATCCGTATGGTCTTAGTCCACAGTACTGGCACGTCTTCGCTGCGAGGCTTGCTTTCGTCGTTGTCTTCGAGCATATTGTTAGTATGATAGCTTTGCTTTTTTTATTCATTTTTTAAAATGTTTTTAGTTTTTCTGAATAAGATCTCTTTTAAATTGGCATGTCTAATTGAATCCAGGATATGTTGTACTGTAATCAATTGATTAAATATTCCTTTATATATCCAACGTACACATGTACAGAACTGTGTCTGACTATTACTGATATTTCTACTTATCGAATCTTTTATTCTCTTCGCTATATAACAATTCTGATTACACAACTATTTTTCTAATCTACTGAAAAATATTGCAGGTATTCGCACTGACCGGAATAATGAGCTACATAATCCCAGAGGTTCCCCGCTCGGTAGCAACGCAGCGGCAACGCGAGCGTCTCCTCGCCCAGGAAGCCAAGTACGAGAAAGGCGTCAAGGGTCACGAGGACGAAGACGACCTTCTCTCGGTTCTTCGCGACGCTGGTCTCGGTGGAGGTCGAGCCACCGGAGCAAGAGGTAGCTGGGCTCGACGCTTCAGCAAACTCAGTGATGGGCTCGACGCTCATGTCGATGTACCTCCCACTCGACACCATCATCAAGCCAACAACAAGAGCGGCGACGGCTCTACCGTCTGGGAAGTCACCTGAGTCGTGTAGATGTGTAGACTAAACTGTATATCCTATGCCAAGTTACAGTTACCGCGATATGCATACAAAGTAACATTCTGTTGAGTTTTCGATTTGTGTGAATGAGTGTATGAGTTTTCGAGGATTGTTGCTATTTTAAGTGGAATGTGAGAAGAATGTTTGATTTTTAAGATATTGACGTGTATTTTGTTGAATTCTATATAGGATCGCCCTATACGGCAATCAAAGATTGGAAGTCATGAGAGGCTTGAGTTGGGATTAATTCCCAAGATTATTTACAGCAGAATTTTAAGATTTATTTTATCTAGATAATAGATATTTTATTAGCTGAATTTTAGTTTTTAATGCTCAAAGGTTATTGTTGTTAAAAAGAAGCAAATTCATGACAAAACTGTTCGGATTTAGCTATACTGTTGAAACACTTAGTTGTTATAGCATGGCATTGACAGCGGCCTGGATTGTTAATACGTCTCCCAAACGTTTATACATACGTACTTTGATTTGCTAGTCTTTGAGAGGCCTTTTTCACGAATTTTTGCATCTGTATCTGATCTTGCGGAAACTGCAACATTTCTTTGTATTTTATAAACAGAAATATGCATTTACTAAATATAATAAGTTCTTATAATACAAGTTCAATTAGAAATGAGATTCCGTAAGATGAGATAAGAGTAGCTGAAAAAGTGTTATTCTCAATGTAAATATTTTAGTGATGCTGAAACTTTTGTAGACTGTTATTTATATGTAGGCACTGTTTCCCTTCTCACTTCGACCTATACATGGTAAACTGTTCATTGTTACATTTTTTATCATGTGTATGTATAAACTTAGAAACTTCGACAACGATGTTCAATGATAGATAGAGATACTTTCGAGCGCTATTTGTTGCAACAAGCGGGAGATATTGAATGTAAACACGCTGGAGTACTACACAATATACTCTTTATTATTTCACATATCTCAAGATTTTTTTTGCTATCGACAGAACATATTTATATAACAATATACATGTACATAATTCCTTCGTCGCTGCACTATCGATTCCACTTACTGTGTGCGTTAAATGACGAAAAATAAAAGGGCGACCACATCGACGACTTTTAAAACGAGTTGCGTACGGACTCTGCTCTTGATTTGAGAATGGTCCGTGCACCGAGGCTTATAGAAGCCGTTAATATGAGAAATGAGTTCGCTAAGCCGAGAGCCGAACGCTAAATGATTGCAACGAAGCGTTTCGCACGCTCGCATTGAATCGATTAAAAATAAGTGTTGAATTCAATAGTAACTGTGCTGACGATGTGATGCAACGGCACAGAGTCGAGGCCGTTTGTGTGTTCGACGTCAATAGAAAAGAAATAATAGTTACCATTAATTGTAAAATATTAATTGTAAAAATAAATGAACAATGGTGATGACGTTTATGACAACCACGATAAACTTTCGTATCATTTTTAAAATCTTTATACTTTTCCTTCTTCCTGTCCGCGACTTCCTTTATTTTCACCTTCTTATAATTCTAAAACGTCTAATTACATACACATACCATTATTAGTTTACAGTGGAACGATTTTTTTCTTTATCTTTTGCATCGCTTTAAATTTAACATAACACGCGCGCGAACAAAAAACGCGCAACTGAATAACAGATATATACATATATCCGTGTAAAATAAAACCGTTCCGCTGTATTGACCATTAATAGCGATTAGTCATTAATAGTGTATCACAGTTCGGTTTGGAAAATAGAAATAATATCGAAAAATTATTAGGTTAGAGAACAACGGTGGCGGTGAAGGTGATTAATTAGTGGACCAGCCAAGGAAAGACGGAGTCAAGACCTACTACAAACTGTCCGTGTTACAACGGATTCGACATTATATATGTCGGCACCGCGAAAGTGGTGCCGATGTTTCGTTTTTTTCATTCTTATAACAAACTAACTTGACAGCGTTGTGCGTCGATTGTCCGATACACATCTTTCGCATTTTCCTTCACCTTACAGTGCTTTTTATCGCAATTTTCTTCTTATAATAGTATATATATAAAGAAGAAAGAAAAATCTTTGAAAATTACAAAAATACGGTGCCTCTGAGTCCAAGGTATTTTCGTAGTTTTGAAACTGATTTTTGCATAAGGACTTCCTACATACTCCACAATGACAAATGACAATGACAGCGAAGATGATGGAGGTGATATTAACGACATGCAAGTTTAGTGTTATTTAAAAGTGCATGCATCGAGTGATACGTTGGAAAAGATGCGTGCTTCGACGTTACAGAAATTGATTCGACCTTGCTCCTTTCTCTCTCTTTTTCGCACTATATTTCACTTTCAGTCATTCTCTCTTTCATTTAATTAATCACTTGCTTGTTCTTTTTCACTCGCCCATGTCCCATTTTCGCACACGTATATACACAGACACACAAACGTAGTTTTCTCTATCTCTCTCTTTCACTCATTGCCTCTTCTGGGCGACAATAGGCTGCTGATGAAAGACAGCGTCGCCTCGCTCTTTCTCTCGCTTACTTCTATTCAAGATACACTACTTGTAAAAAGTATCTAAAAATATACTGTACATGTTAAAATGGCCTGTACACGCTTTAAACAAAAAAAGGAAGAATAGAAAGAAAATTTTTCAATAAAATCGTCTTGGCGCGTCCGAGACTACGTTGCATGGATATGGAATGTAGCAAAACCGTCTCATCGCTGTGGTTCGGTCTAAAAGTCTGTCATTTATAGTTGCAGACACATACAAATACACTCAGCAAAAAAATTGATGCATCACCTGCTTACGATAAAACGAAAGGTAACTTTAGAATCATTTACTGATAATAACAAAATCGATCAGTACAAGTGGTATGGTCTAATTGTAAAGGGATGCAAGAGTTCTATTACTGAATGCGAATTTGTGATTAATATAATATGAGTGCTGCTCAAATTTTTTACTGAATACATATACATACTTGATTATATTGAGATGCACACGTGCGCACATAGAGAGACACATACATACACGTAGAGACACGATCGCGCACACAAGTTTCATTTCGGCAGTCTTTCATATATTCGTCGGGACGTGCACGTACTGTAGTGAGCAGTCCTTACGCACTTGGACTAGGAAACGATCTTTGACAAAGTCTTTCTTATTATTCCCATCTACACGTCAAGAGAGATGTATTAGCTGGACCCTGATGGAGCATTAAAATTAAACATGGTCGCAGGCGATCTTCCCGGGATCTGGGGCTTTGGCGGTAATCTGGGCGTGACTGATCCTGCAATTCAATTTGATCTTATACAAATGTCCCCTTCAAGCTGTGTTGATAAATTTTAGAAAAATCGAATAACTTACCATTGGGAGGCTGGGAAGGTGGAAGTTGCGTAGGACTGGGTCCATTGAAGGACATATGCCTCCGGGCATGACCTGTGTTGATGGGACAAGAGTTCTCTAGGGTGGAGTTTCGCCTGAGTAAAAGCGCCGAGCTACTGGGGTTTAAAGTGACTGGAAAACGAGGCTGTATGTTCGACGAGGGCAGGTCTCGACGAGGAGGCAACGGGGGTGGAGATACACCCTCACGGGGAGGCAACATCGGAGCATTAGGTGCTTGTCGAGCCTACACAGTATATTATTATTATTATTGGTCCATCAACAATTTACAAATATACCCATGAATTCTCAAATAGTTTCTCAAAATATAGCTCCAATTCATACCTGTTGTGGCGAATCACCAAGACAGCTCTCTCGTCTACGATGCGACCTCGGTGGCAGGGGCGGCGGCGGTTGTCCTAATGGTGGCATATGGCTGGGCGACGCTGGTGGTGGCATCATTGAGGCAGCTCCTGGACTGCCAGACAACGAGGACGAGGAGGCCAGACAGGCCAGGGCTCCACTCATTGCGCCAATCGTTCCCGAGTTAAAGCCAAAGTGCGTGGACGAGGAGCCACCGTACGAAGAGGACTGCTGGTGATGCGTTGGCAAATGTCCCGGCGAACCTAGCTGTGGACTGTTACCCGGTGAACCCAAAGATAGACTGGACATGCTTAATGCTGGACCTGGCGAGCCTGGAGAAGGCGCGTTCATGCCTATGAAACGAGAGAGAGTTTTGTTGCATTTAGTTTGATCGTACAGCAGATATAAATTCTAGAGTAGGTTATCAGAACGAGTCTGTTTACTTCCTAATAGTACAGGTGCAAAGACACTGTGATCACTGGTGGTCGAAGAGAACGACGAGCCATGCGGTGGCGTTTCCGGCAAATCTGAAGGAACTGGTATCTCTTGTGACATCGTAGGTGGATCGTGTAATCTAACACTCGATGCTACTGCCTGAAGTGGAGCCGGTAGCTTTCCACTCAAGCTTCGAGCTTTGATCCCCGGTGATTTCAGATTTAAATCAGGCCATTTTCGAGGCTACCATTTAAGCAAAAATGTGTTTCAAATTATTATTGCTTATTCAGTAGTATACATTTCTGTTTAGAACGAATAACTCACCACTCGCGCCGGTTGTCTGCATCCCCTCGGCTCAATGTGCAGACTCTTTTCGTACAGGTATGTGCTGATGTCGGCGTCCGACTTTTCAGGATCAAATGGACATAAATTTTCAATGAAGCGCCGTATTCTTGGCTCGATTGACAGACAGTACGGCTGGTTTTGGTACTGTTGAATCTCCCCTATGATTTCTGCGACTTTTCGTCGCTTGCTGAAGTTGATCAGCGGGCTATCCGGTAAAAAGTCCGGATTGCCCTCTTCTATGTGTAGGATGTTGGTCAGGTACATTCCGAAAAAGGGCACACAAGGTGGATTTATAGAGCGTAACTTTTCTTGATATTTACGAAAGTGATCGATGTTCAACTCCTGAGCATCGGTTAAAGCTTTATCTAAACGCGCTACACGCTGCATTTGCTATAACGAAGATATAATAAATGTTGAAAGTGTCATAAAAATAATCGATTTTAAAAGAGGTTCGATTTTGCACTCGACTTACTTGAATTGTACATTGTAATCGATAGACCGAAGCGGAAAAAATGGCACTGACTATAGCTAAACCTCCATTGAAATTATTGAGATCCTGCAGGACCATCATTATTTCTACAGCTCGAGAAACTATTGCTACTCTTTCTTCGAAATTTTCAGCTTCGACAATGTTCTTCTCGAGCCATCTTGTAAACTGTTGAAAAAAAATGTCATATTATGTTTTCATGTAGATACGACTGTTTTGCATGCTTATTTAATAAATGCGCAATTTTACGTTCGTCGTGTGCTTAATCATTTTCAAAAGATTAGGCGATGTCTTTTCCTTGTCTCGCTTAGTCCAGACTGATCCTACTAGTTCAGAGGGTTTGACATTTCTGTACAATTCAAATTCTAGTAACGTTAATTGTCTTGCTAACTCGATAGGGTGTAACTGTAAGGAAAAGACGACAATTAACTGAGGGATACATGAAAAAAGTATGAAAAACGTAACACAGTTTCGAGTTCCTTACCGTCAAAATTCCCCATTCCTCTTCTGGAACTCTTAAATGCCACTCGATCGGAGGTGGAGATCGCTCGAAACTAAATGTGATCGGCCGCTGTTCCGACGAATCGCTCGATCGTCTATGTACAATTTTCATCACTGAATCTACCCACTTCCTCATAGATTTACAATTTTCGCTTACGGTATTCAAAAAATCTAGTAATTTGTCTAAAAGGCTTTTGTCTCTTTCGAAATCATAAAAATGGTGGTCCACCCAATGCCTCAAAACGTTTAAAACTCTGAACTGTACAGGTTGACAAAATTCTTTGCGATAACGCTTGAAATCTTCTCTAGGAATAGATTTGCAACCACTTGCTGGTCTCTCCTCGTCGTCGTAAACCTTCGCTGGATCGGGAATCTCGAACCTTTCAATCAGAAGACTTAAAAGTTCTTGAGGTGAACAGAAGCTCCTGTATGTTGTAAGGAACGTGCGCACGAAGGCCGGATCCGCGTAAATATGATACGTCAATCGCTCAATCAGTTTTACTAATGTTGCTCCTTTGATAAGCGGTACACCGCCGTTTTCCCTAGCTTCGACGACGATATTCTCCGGACTGTCTTGCTCAGCAAATTTGTACATTTGTGGAGGAGGTAATTTTAATGGGTGCTTCCTTTCTTCGTCTAAGAGAATACTATCTAATGTACGTTCGAGCATGCTTTTAGTGTTGAGCATCACAAGATCAGCCATCCAACTGTTCTTGTCCTCCACAGACTTGGCGACGAGTATGACATTTGGGTGATCTCTAGGTGCTATTTCAAAAGCATTCTTCAGCTCTGAAATACAAAGTCTCGATCATTATTTTTGCACGATGTACATCACTACAAGAAGAAAAATAATTCAAGTACCTTCGGTATCTTCTCGGTCTATTATATCCACCTTTCTTATGAAAAAACGTTCTTTCAGTCTTAGGTCATTCTGGTGATGGGTAGAATGATTGCTACCGACTGCAACCGCTGCCACACTCACGCTTACTCTCTTACCACTGCTTGGTTTGCACAAAACTAGAAGGCCATCAAAGAGCAGAGCTCTCCTCTCTGTTAGTCTACGCCCGTTACTACCTACTTTTCCCAACATGTCCTCTGTTGCGAAAAACGGTCGATTTAATTGGAATTCAATATCAAGTTTTTACAAGCGAATGTTTCATTCAACGAACCTCTGATAAATTCGTTGCAACACTGCCCAATGTCCCTCTGGTCCCAACCGTCGACGGTTTTTTGCATTTCGCTCGTTTTTTCAAGAGCGGCTTGCCTACGAGCTCGACTCTGCATTCGCAGGCTGCTGTCACGCTTACACTTGTAAGTGTCCAAAATTTCTTGTAAATTGAATTGCAGTGGACTGAGAAGACCTTGAACTTGCTCTAGTGTTTCTCTGTCTTCTGTATTTGGCGTGCGTTTTTGTAATACCTGTGAATCAGTTAAAAAATTATTGATTCGGCTTTACAAAGAAGACTAACTAGTGCTTGAATAAATAAATGCTAAACAGTACCTTTATGTAGTCAAAATACAAAAAACAATGCCATACTGGTTGCATTAAAAGCTTTGGCAGGTAATATTTTACGGCCTCTCTGAAACCGTGACCAGCGGCACGTAAGGCCGCGTTGGCTTCAGGCCTGGACAGTAGTCTTGTCAGCACATCCCGACAAGCTGGACTGTTTATATCTTTAGCATATCTGGATAGCAGAAACAATGAACGTTTAATGAAATGCTCAATTAATAAATTAAAATGTTGATTTTACGATAATAATTACTTTGTGTAAGCATCAAATTCCGCTGCCTCAGCAAGCTCTTCAAAACATGATCCAACAGTAGGTGTTTGCTTTTCCTCGGTAATTTCCATTATATCCTCTAAACTACCTAGCAAATTTACTGTGGTCTCATAAATATCCATAATATTACTAAAGAGCATATCAAGCTCGGTACGGTCTTGTGTGAGCTTCATTATTTCTTCGCGAAATACCTGTGAATGGAGTAGCATTAATAAGCAGTGCCTTCATGGAATTATTTTAGACAAACAAAATTGATGGTATCTCACTTTAATTATCATGTGCAAGTCTCTCAAGTAATGTCGCTCATCATGAATAAGATCACGAACAGATTCTTCATAGGTTTGCGACACCACTGTCCCCAAACCAGTCTGAGCACCCTCAGCACAATCATCTTGATGAAACATATCCATTAGAACCTATGAAAATTCAATAAGACACAATTTTCAACAAAGGTCCTTTCAACAAATTTGCAGGTTACAGTAAATTAAAGAACCTTACCGAGTCTGCGTAAATAGCTACTCGAATGTCTTCATAAGAAATTGCTACATGATGCATATTTTTGACATAATTGCCAGCAAGCTAAAAAAAGCAATTCACGATATTATTAAGTGCCAGCTGGGCTACACATAATTTATGGGTAAATTAATTACCTTCAAAATATCGGCTGAAATGTACTCTAAGACTCCAACAACAAAGAGAGTGACTTGCCAATCAATTTTTTGTTGCAAAACCTCCTAATTGAAAAACAAAATTGCACAATTATAACAAGTCAATGGAAAATAATCATAGCATTGCATGGTTTACTAATTATGAGAAAGCTTACTTTTTGTAAAAGCTGATGAATTTTATCGACTGGCAAAACTAGCGGTGACTTCTTCTTGCCCTTCTCTAAAGCTTCCCTTGCATCTTTCAAAGCCCATCTATCGATGGGAGTAGGAAACGTGCGTCTTACTCTTTCTTCTACGTCTTGCGGTGTATGTGGTGGTGGGTGCCCACAGAGCATACCCAGCATTCTTAGAATAAGGCTCTCAACATAGTCCAGAGCATCCTGCCGAGCCTCTAGACTGGGGTGAACTTGTTCGAGCACCTACAATGCAAAAAAATTGAAGCACACGTCAAGAAGTAAAGAAAAGGGCTAAGTATGATGAAACTCACCTTTCTGAGCGAATTGACAAACACTCCCTTCCACTTGGCAGCATTCTCTTCCTTTTCAAAATCATAGCCCGACGGCTCACCCACCGTCGACGATGGCGAAGAGAACATCTCGCCGTACAACTCAGTCGAATGTCAGGAAGAAGAGGCCGCAGAGAGAGAGTCATAGAATAGCAGGTGCTGAGACTGTCTAGGTCCGGGCACTGGCCACTAGAAAAGCCTCTCCAGCGACAGTAGAGGCAGCAAAGACAACAGTCTGTCCTGCAGCAGCACGAGTTGTATGCCTGGCTCCACATCCACGCACATAATTCACGCGAGGCTCCGGAAAGGGGGATCGTAACTCTCAGGAACAGGTGTCCGTCCCGCGCGGACTCCTGGTGCAGCAGCAACAGTCGAAACGCTTCATATCTTTCACTGCTTTGCTTTGCGCGAGAGTCAATCGCAGTATAGCGACGTCAGACGTACATACATAAGAAGCGGCCGCGAGCGACAGAGACGGAGCTATATACTGGCAAGAGAGGGACGGACGAACTATCCTCTTTCTCTCTATATATATCTCTCTCTTGCTCTCCCTCTGTATGTATACGTACAACACACGAGCTCGGAATCAGGACGTGGGGAAAAGATTACACTGCGACGGAGACGTCCACAGGGCTACTGGCGTCTAGTCCTACCGCGGGCAATCATCCTCTGTCGCAGTATTAGATGCACTTATTATACACACGCAGCTTCGTCGTTCCCTGGATGATGTGGGTACTACAGATACAGGGCGATGACCGCGAGACAGGTGGAGACGCTGCTCCGGAGGGAGGCGAACCACGACGAAGAGGAGGAGCTACACAGCGAGTCACTCTCGGGGACTACTGACGATTTTGCACTTGCGCGAGATGCTGCTTACATTCTCTTTCTCTCTCGCGACGAAGACGACGACGATGACGATGAGAGAGGAGAGCGAGTGTTGGACCGGGGTTATGCGCGTCTCGCGAGGGGAGACTGCGGCCCTCTTTCGCCACGACACTAGAGGGCGTGAGGTACATACTTTCTTTTTTTTTTAAGAATCACATCAGTACGGGAACTCTGTTTTACTCCTTGGAATTGACAAGCTGGTAGCTGGTAGTAGTGTTGACTCGCGGATGCAGATGACGCTGGGAGTTCGAGAAGGAGAGGAGGAAGAGACGTTTCACGTGCGGATCATGATGTCGCGGGACGGCGGGATGATGATGATGGGAATTTCACGAGTACTTACGATCGAGAGAGTGAGTATGAGCTTATATACATTACTGTTCGTCGGGAAATATCTGTACGGAACGATGACCCGCAAGTGTACTACTCAGTGATTCCATCATGGATTTCATGGGAAATTTAGGTGAGAATGACACGGCTATTGTTTACAGGGGGTTGACGGAGAATGGGGTCGAGTGTGAATTATGTTTCGGATGTTACCGAATATAGATAGAGATATACTTATGTTGAATCATCGCTGGGTAAACGGAACATGTATACTTTTTTGGTAAAAGAGTTGGAAGTCGTCAGGTTCAGACGTGTATACTTACTCATTATTTGAAAAAACCGTTACACGATGCTCTTAGTTTTGTTTTTCTTTTATTTGAATCAAGGTTGAATTTGTAGCTTCTTCCAGAAATCAGATTACTTTGATAATCATAGTCAGTTGATAAAATTCTTCTCAAAAATAGAAGCATCATTATCAGTTACGAATTCTTAGAAGCTTTGAGGCTTCGAAGGATTAAAACTTCATGATTTTAAAGATAATCAAGATCATAAAAAGACTTTCATGAAATTAAGCAACCTGAGATAATATGATAGTATTAACAAAAATTTTTTCAGAGGAAAGGATTGAAACTAAGGTTACATGTAATTCAAATCAAAAAGATCAGCATGTAATATAATGGATGTTCATGACAATTTTTATTTTACTGTTTTTTTAGGTAGTACTCATATATTGTATCACCATCCCGTACTTGCGGATATGGCATATCGTGTACAACACATCGTTTGTCGAACATTATATTTTCATTTAATTATAAATTATTATCGGTTCGCCACACAGACACACACTTTTGTTATAATTCGCAACGATTATACATGCTCGTTACGGAATCGAATACTTCGGCGGCGTTATTTGGCTCTTTGTGATTTCGCAGTCTCCACATACATACACATACTTTCTCGAATCATATAATAATAATATTCTCGACAGTTCCGTTCAATATAATATAAGTAATACAGCCAATCACAAAGAGCCGCACATTTAGAAAAAATAACATTATAACAACGATTATTCGCTCGTGTAATACATAATTATAATAAATATATACGTATATGTATAATGTCGACCGACGTATACATATATACTTTCATTGGAAAAATTGCGTGTCCTACCTAAAAAATTGACAGAATCCATCATCATGAATCGAGATAAAAAAATAAATTATAATTGACTATTATATATATATATATCATATACCTGCCTATATAATAAGTAAACAAGCCCTTTGCACGAGATTTATCAAAATACGGCTGCTCGCCGTATGATATACACACACCTTTTATTGAGATTGCTAATTATTTTCGGATCTTCTCCGATTATACAGACATGAAAATATCGGATATACTCTCGAGCAGTTATAAGTAGGTATATATCATTGTGTATGCATTGCGTATATTCCACACATATATATATATAGGTGTACGTGAGATTTCACATCGATGAGAAATATTAATTTATTTACGTGTGATCGTTATATATCCATATATTATCATATCTTTCGTTATTATTACATTCTCGACATCGGCCCACCCACGACTGCTGCTGCTGCTGCCGTTGTATCGCAATACATTATCGAATTCCAGAGTCGTCGTCAATAATACAAAAGAAATTATACAATAAAATTGTCTAGCTAATATAAGGGAGAACAAGATTACTCCATTGTGTACAAATAAATTAAACTAACTACCGTCCCTGTGTATAGGCAACTTTGTTTGCCTCTGTAGGATATAACCGTTAAGGCATATGATATGGTTAATAAATTAAAATTGAAACTAATAGTCGTTAATAAATTAACTAAGTAAAAGTGACCTAAATAAATAGTAAACTATTAAAAAAAAAAAATAAAAATAAAAATTAGCTAAAAGGGTGCGTAAATAGCACATCCGCTCGAATACTGTTTTCAGGCATATTAATAGCACATTTATATAATCCAGCTGACATATAATGTGGCGGGACTCCAATATACTTATGCATAAGTTGGCTACTTTTCCTCCTCCTCAAAAAAAAATCAGACTTTCGAAATACATTTTCGGTACAACAAAATATTAATCCTCCCGACAAATCTTGCCCTCATGTTATAGGTATATATAACAAAAAGAGAGGAAGAAAAAATAATAATTCCGTATTATACATACAATAAAACGCCTCCCGCAGGCTTAATAATACCTTATTCAGAAGCACCGAATACTTTCAGTTATAGTATACGAAGATACTCTCTTTTTCCTAATAATACGTATATAAGTCACAAAGAAAATACGAAATAAATAAATAAATAAATAGGCTACAACATACTCGCTCTCGTGAAATACGACATAATCCTATTGTAATTGAAGACACACTTACACACATTGGCGCTCTGGAATACTCGGCAATTGAACTAAAAGAACAAATCCACGTTCGAAATTCATCCCCCTCGAACTCTTGAAACTTTTCCGCGGAAAATTTCTCTTCTATTTTAATACTGTTCGGTCGGCGATGCGAGGCTGAGACTCCGCGTTACGAATCCGCCCCCGTAGTTTCATAGGAATACTTTTGTTTTAATTATTTTTTTTTTTAAGGGGTGGAATGCTGACGACTTAGTAGAGACCGTCGTCCTCGCCTCGATCGTCCGCGTTCGGGGTGTCGTCTTGTTCTCGATTTTCATCCCACTGTAAACAGATAATTGAAGGTTTTTGTTATTAGAAGTGTCTTTTTTTCATTTTAATGACGCTGTGATACCTAATTGTTTCAGTATTGAGGTCGCGTAAATCAATAAATTTGAAACGTTTTGAATTCAATTATAATATATTAATGACTGTAAGGGTGCTTCATATGCGTTATTGAAAATCATCTAAATATTTTATCAAATTATAATTTACGTGTATTTTTCAGAAAAGCAGCATCACAGGAAGAGAGAAAGAGACAAAAAATGAAACTCACCTGAGAGGAAAAGAGCTTGGCGAATTGACTGCGATCCTTGGAGTTGAGCTCTGCGTCTTCTTCGACGATGGATCTAAGGATACGCCTGAGCTCCTGCCAGCTGGTCACGGTACTTGATCTCCGCTTGCGACCTCTGCGAACACGAGAACGTCAAGGTAACAGGTAAGTATCGTTTTATCTCATCCAAAGTATTATACTCTTATCATATACATTAAACGCGTGTATAATAATCTTCACGAATTTCTAACTTGTAGGTAAGTTCATCACACACACAGCACATAAGGCTCTAATCGAATGTTTTAGAGGAAAAACTTTCCGACGTCACACGTATTATGCCCCGGAGAGATAAAAGCCCGAGACAAGAAAGTCCACTCGAAATTCTGCGCAGTTTCGAAATCCATACTTCAGTATATGCGAGAGTCTATGTACTATGTATTACGCATGCGGTAGAGCGCCAATGTTGCAACCGCACGTGGGTTATTCGTACGCCCGATCACAGTTTTTCCAATAACGATTATATTGCCTACTGGCATTCCATAATATAATGCATACCACAGCCTAAAAATGGACAAGAGGAATCTGGACGTGAATTATTATAATAGACAGAGGTCGGGGATTTCTCGGTTTCGTACCTGTTGGCGCGATAAACTTCCTTCTTTTATATATTGTAAAATACCCGCGCTCTCTGACACTATACCTTCTCACAGAGATTTTCGGAATGCGGACCACCGGCAGCCCAAGCTATTTATAGGCAGAGCTGCGAGAGTTTGATTTGCCGAAAACGGCGCAGCAACGCGTAATATTACGTGGACATTGATGATGCCGCTTATTAAGAATAGACGACGCGGCTCTTGTCGCGTAAGACGCGCGCGAGCAGTGGGAGAAAGAGAGCCGTGATGCAATTTTCGGAGGCTCGTTTGACGCGCTCTCGAGTATATGATTTACCGTAAAAGTCATTGTAACCGCGTGGGAACCGGAATAATTTCTTTTTTACGCTTTGCGTATAAGAGTTCATTCGCTGCATCGTTTTCAAGTGACTAACCGTGCCGAAGGCAGATGCGCGCAGGAATTACGTTGTATTTTCGTGTAGTGTGTACACGTATAAACGTCGGCGCGCGTCTTCATGGTGAATCAGCGCCGATCGTTTGGTAGGGCAATCACACCCGTGACCGCGTTTCGCGAGGTCAGTTCCGCGGCTGCGTATGCAAATTCTCTTCCTAATTTCGCGCCGATTCCTGGAAAATTCTGGAAGACCATCGCGTACGTTTACGTAATACTCGCTTTATTATTATTCCAATAGAATATAACGATTGCGCGTGTAAAATATTTATACATGTTCGTGAGAAAATTTATGACGCTCGATCGTAAAATAGCGCGAGCTTTATAGACGATATATATTTTTCCTGCGCGTGCATTATTAAACGTCAAGGTAAAAGCTTGCAAAAAATACTACGCCAACACAATTTCGTGCTCATCGATACAACATTCGATTTGTATGTAATAAAAGCGCTCTAGCAGAAGGAAAAACATACACGTGTCCCGCGATGAATAGGGTCAATACGGGTCCAGTCGAGCTTGACAAAGCCACTCAATCAGTCTCGCGTAGATGATGCACTTTCTTATCTGTACGTTTCCAAGGGAAAAGCGCGTATTCTCGTGACGCGTATCGCTGCGCACGCTAACCTGTTTAGAGCTATCCGAGCGTGTCGAGAGGCGAACTGCTGGATATTGTCGCCCCCGTTCCTACGACTCTACGCGGCTTGCATATAACTCGAGGACTTGGATATTCCACGAGTGCGTTTGCAAATTTTCCGGGCGACGGAAGAACCGAGTGTAATTCATGAGACTAGTCGAGCGAACGTGAGTTTTTACTAGAAAAAGATGGAAAACGGTTTGCTAGAGTCACACAGTCATTTCGGCTAAATTTAGACATACTATAGATGCAATATAATTTCGGGAAATTCTTTTACGCTGACGAGTCGCGAGGAAAAAAGATCGACCCTTGAACGACATTGAGGAGCCGCAGCCTCGCGGCTGTTGATTTTTATTTCCTGGAGTGGCGAGAAAATGAATATGTTAATGCGCCACTCCTCGTAGAAGTCCCTTCGATGTACTCTCCACTTTTCTATATCATCATATTCCGAGAGGGCTTTAGGAGATGAGCATTTTGTTTCGCTTTATACGCGGGAGGGTGTGACCGTCGCATGCGAAAAGCGAATCACGCGCGCGGCTGCTCTCGGCAAGCTTTATATATTTATGTAAGCCTAGTCTGGAATGCGTGTGATTTCTATAATTATCTAAGCGCGATTCGCCACCACTGAAATATTTATCCCCCGCCCCCGCTCGCCCTATATATGTATATGAGCTTTTTTACAAAAGATCCGCGTTTTTCATTGTTCTGTATGTAATACATATTTATTGTACGCGCACATACACTGTCTTTTCCGTAGATGTATATTGTATTATAAAAGTTTGATGAAAGACGTGCGATACGCAAGGACTGAACTCGATTAATCAGCGAGTATAACGCACAGTGCATTATTAAGAGTGTATTATAGCGCCCAGGCGAACGCGACACTCATCCCCCTCTTGAATAACTAATTAACGCGGCCTCGGCTAAACGAAGGACTAATACGGTCAGGAGGCTACTTTTCGCTTCTACGAGAAAGAGTCAGGTGATTAGCACGAGCTGCGCTACTCGAGACACAGAAGGGACCTGCGAATCAATTTCACCGCCATCCCGTATACACTATAATACACAGGGTCGAAGGTTTTTTATAATACAGAGCATGCGCGACGAGACGATAAAAGCGATAATAGAATCGTCTGGCTCTCTAGAAACAATTCGGCCGCACTGATGATAATGCTCTTCTCGCGGCTGGAATTTTGTTTACACGCGAGAGCCGGAAAATCTTTCGAGTGTGCGAATCCGCGCGACCTTATACGGGAGTTATACGCGTTACTCGAATTCCAAGTGGAGGAATCCGTCGATTTTAATATCGACATATGAGGGTCTCGGAATATTTTGAAGATAACGAAAAAAAGAGAGACCCTGAAATAGTTATAATTGTACGCCCGCAATTAATAAAGGCAAAATATATATAATTTGTTATAATAACAATGAGCAGCGTACAATTAATTTAATGCGCCATTGCAATCGCAGTCGAGTGGATTATAATAAAGCTCTCGGCGCTGCTGTGTGCGGTGAATGTATACGCGAGCATTACCATACTATATAGGAATTATTTTAACACAGACTGAATTTCTGTATGACGGACGAGTGATGTGCGAATTATATTCATCATTAACCTAGATACTGAAAGTACTCACATTCTTGCTGGATCCACTCTGCCGAAACCAACGGGCACCGTCACGAGCTTGCCCTTCATTTTCTGCAGGGCTATCAGGGTTTCGAGCTCGGCCAGTCGCTGGTCCGACACTCGTTTCGGCCGACTGCAAAAGATTTTGAAAAAATTCAAAATTAATAAAATATAAATGTATCAATTTTCTTTTTTATCGATATTCTTGAGAGCAAGGGTTAACCGATTACTCTTTCCTTCATATCGAAGCATGAAATTTCGTATATGTACAATTAAAAAAAAAAATCATGTACGCACATCGCGGCTGCGGCGGCTATATACTATAATACTCGATCGCTTCTTATCAGTATCTACATGAAGCATCCGCAACTCTGAGATCTGAATGTGTTAATATTAAGTCCTGCGATAACTTTGCTCGACGTTGCGAAAAATCAGCAGCTCAGAAAATACTAAAAGGATGCACATTATAATTTTTTTTTTTTTTTTTCGTCATCATAGTCAAGTAGTCGCGTGATGTACACGTGCGCATTCCTCGATAACGCCTTTGTATAATATAAAATGCGCATATAAGAGCTATATGAGAATAAGAGAAGCGCATATATACGCAAACGCAGTAAAGTAAAGCAGCGCGGATGATTTAGCAGTTTTCGCATGACTTTAAGTCTGACTCGCATTGCATCACTCCTCGCATCGTGTTGTATAGTGTCAATCGTGCAAAGGTGGACCAACGCCAAGCGATGCACTCAATCGTCTACGCGCTTTGCGTCATTTCTCTTACAAGTATACGTATAGAGAGAGAGAGAGAGCGCGGCGCGCGTAATTTTTTCGTAACGATCGCATTCTCTCGAAAGACACACCCCCGGACACGATATATATGTATCGATATCTCGCGGACAATTATACCGCGTCAAAACAAACAAACTGTATAATCATCTTGAAGATTGACGAATCAAGCGCATAATAAATCTGCTGCAGGCGTCGATATAGTAGCCGCGTGCGTATATACACGTGCTGTAGAAGGCGTCGACAAATTGCCCGGCGTAATGACTTGTCTCGCGAGCTAACAAATGGCTATATCGTTATATATGTGTATTATACTGCAGACGCGATGGGAAGGAGAGCGTCATACGCAACGAGAAACCGGAGATCGAGTTGGAAAGTGCATCACGATTGTTAAGAGATCATACAGTGGTCGTCCTCGCGGCCTATCCGGATAGCTCCGGTTCAAGGTTTTCTCTCTCTTTCTCGAGCAAATTTGTGTCCGGATAATATATAATAAGTGCGCGCACGGTGTGCGTAACGATGAATCAGATACAAGTGCGCTCAGGAATTTTGTAATAATGAAAGCAGCCGGGGTGTATATCGAGCTTTTGGACAAGATGTATATAAAAATTAAGACGCACTCACCTAAGTATGGCAGAGGGTCTGGCTTCGGTGACCTGGACCAGCAGGACGACACATAGCACGATCCCGGCTACAGCCACGGCACTTGCTGCGTATCGGCTCATTTTCTTCAGTCTCTTGTGACGATCTTTTTCCTCGTTGTAATAAGCGATCGGCGGCTGCGATTGCTCGCCGGTTGCTTTCTCGCAATCGGTATTAACGATTAATGGCTCAATCACGACTGTCGTTAAGGGCTGAAGGCTGATCGACGGGCTAGTTATTACACAGCACGTCGTCGTCCCTCAGACTTTTCACACCTGTGTCTCTTTTTTCTTCTCAAAAGAAACTCAACTTTTCTTCCCTTAATGATAATGATAATAATAGCGCACACTCGCGTGTCTTCAAATATTATTGTTTACGTATACGTATTTCTGCGCACTGTGTCTTGAGATTTCGCACAAAGAAGAGGAAGAAAATAATAATAAAATCCTTTATATGTACTGTTCCAGTGGTTCAAGTCAACGTCGAGCTGTCTCGTATCTCTCGTATATGATCGTTCGGTATATAGCAGTGAGTCTCTCGAACTGTAGTCATGCGGCGGGCTGCTGCGAGCATATATACCCGGTCGAGCTCGCGTGCCGCCACCTCCCACTCCTACGACCACGACGACGACGACGATGAGCTGCGCCGCCGGCACCAGCTTGCGCTCTATCTACTCTACTAGCCGCCCTCACTTTTCACACGATAGAAGCGCGCGGCAAGCACGCGCCTTTATGGCTACTGCGCTCTCCGTGTATTGTATTATATATATGTATAATGCTGGCATCAGGTTATTAACTGCTGATTTGCTCATCATTGTACGGTACATAAGCCGGCTTTATTTCTCGTGTCGCCAGCAGAGCCGAGTTATGAGAGGGTTGATTGGATTTCAGGATGAGCTGTATTATATACGCTGTGTTTTGTTTTGGAATATAATATAATCGACGATGGAGACGATTGAAGATTTAGCCATTTAGTCTTGAAAAATAAGTATTGTACAAGCATTTAATTAGTTGCAGTTGAATCGTTCGAAATTGAATTTCAATCGTTAGAATTCGAGCGCGCGCTTGCGCGCGACGGAGGTTTTTACACTTGGACTCTAAATTGACTTTGATCGAAGCAGTGAATCTCGCTCAATTAGGTAAACGAATTGACAAGCTCTCTCTCTCTCTCTCTCTCTCTCTCTCTCTGCAGACGATTCTCGCGCGCGCAAATGTATCAAAAGTTTTATCGCTGCAGTATGTAGAAGCTGCGCATTTGTATCATCCGCAGAAAAGTTTATAATCAGATCGAGTTGTACTCGATATTAGATTAACTTTCATTATTAACACGCGGCGAAATCGCGTTATACACAGCCTGATGTTGCAGGCGTTAAAACATTAACCGAATAATCGTTGTGTGCCGGATTATCGCGTTTTCAATCAATTTCCGTCAAAATTACAGCGATAACGCGCTATACTACTGCATTATCAGTAGCTTTTAATGATGCAAAATTCACTGACATATCTCACTTTCATTCTCTCTCTAGCTCTCTGTGTTTGACATATATTAGTAAATAAACATTGCCTTCGCGCAATGCATCTCGATATAAGAAGGCGGAAAATGCATACTCGAAGAGCTTGCGTCGTTAATTTCAAAAATAACTACTGCAGCTATACGAACTTTGAAAATCGAGACGACTCGTTCGGAAAAGGAAACTTTCGTGAGAAACTGCGTCGATTACCTGTACACGCGGAAAATCCGTTGCCCCCTGAAATTATGTACTACCATTTACCCAGTGGCATGTAGATACAAGGTGTCGGTTGTATTATAATAAACACACGACAAAAGAGTGTAGGGGGAAGGATGATCGCTAAAAGCGAGTAAAGTCCCACGTATCGTACACGTAGGCCACTTATCGAGACTATACACCAGCTGATCGCGGATGCAAATTGATAAGAGATAAGGTCGAGGAATCCGGATATTGCGTCACAGCGCGACCTACGCACATCTTCCTTGACGATGCTTCTGATGTGTATATAAGCGCGTACGTATGTAGAAGAGAAAATTTCAGAGAATCAGGATGACTATTCGCTTTTTTAATTTTGGATCTATAGCGAGTATAATCAGTGGTCCAAAAATTGGACAGCAGTGTGTTATATAGGTTTTCTTGGAAGGCTCGAGAAGAGAGAAAGAATAAGACGAAACTTTTACGATGTATAAGTACGTGACTTGTGACGGATACGCCGCAAGAGATGCACACGCGAGAAACGTTTAAGGGGATTTCGACATTTTTTTCGATTGACGTGCGCTACTCGCGCAACTTTTTGCAACTATAGAGGAAGATTATTGTATTTGGAAGAGAATCTCAATCAGGGGTGTTTCTAGAAGAAATTACAAATTTTTTTTTCTTTTTTTATTTTCATTGAATAATTTTTACTGCGTAGAAACATTGGAGCATACACTGATCCTTTTATAAATCTAACATTTTTTAAAAAAATGAATCATTCGATGGAATTCAGTTTGTTAATATCTCTATAGTGGGACGAAAAATCCGGAAGCTCAAGCCTTGAAAAAACTTCAAAGTAAAAGTACAAACTTCTCTTCATTAACGACGTCGGACGTAATCCGGGGGTGTATATCATGTACACGAACGTCAAAGCGAAAATTGCACCTGCCACGAGTAACTTCCCAGAACAAAAAGCCAATCTCCCATCAAATGTATTTCCCCCCTTGAAATTGGACCTCCGTGACGTAGATCACCTTCGAAGATCCGCTTAATAATTATATAATACTTACACACACTCAACGCGAGAGAGTCAATTACATCCGCGTTACCTGGAACGTTACATCAATCGTCTCTGATTGCAACAGTGCATTCGTTCGTTCATTCATGCCGCTGTGGCCTCCTTACCTTGAATTTCCAAAAATCCCTCCTTGAGAGCGTGACGATGCAATGCGCACACGGAATCGTGCAACTTGCCCTAGTCTTGTATCATTGTAGGAATTCTCGAGTTACGTATATATGTTATACAGCAGGATAAGAAAGCATCGAAGCGATAGCGTGTATATTAATCATCACCGATGGTATTTTATCGGTCGATCATCTAAAGAGGCTACACACACGGTAAAATACAGTGGTATATAACCTTGGAAGTGTAAAAACGCAGGAAAACAATAATTCGCCGAATTATCGGGTGATAAAATTACGGTATATGTGATTGCCCCAACGAAAAACGCAAAGTTTTCGCGGATTTCGTTTCCGCAAACACGTGGCACGATAATAATTCTTATATACGAGCTGGATTGGGACAATGGCATTGCCACAGAGTCATTGTTGTTTCATTCGACGAGAGATGTGTATATAACGATCGCGCGGTATGTTTTCACCCCTCGATGAAAGAGAGAGCTTTTTTTCTGCCTTTCATCGTAGAATATGGGAGATGTGTGCATTCTGTGGATTGATTTTCAGAGAAGACAATGCTGGCCGTAACGAATTGCACGGCTGGCTTATTTTCGTACGTACAATAGATCTATAGTACACGGTTTTCGAAAACGAGGAAACGCGAAAAATGAATGATCGACACGTCGATCTTTACAGAATTGCAAAAAATCAATCGATTTTCATCTCTACTAATTATTTCAAGAAAAGCAACAATGCTATTATCAACGCGCTAAAATCCTCCTATAACAAAATATTTTGCCAGCAGCAGCTATACGCAGTACATCTACGCGCGCTTTTGAAATCACATATTCACAATCTTTTCGTCATCCTCTCGCTTCGAGTGTGTCTCAATAAAGGTCAAAGACTCGCTAAACTCTTCCGATCAATCGGCAGCGGAAAAAAAAGTCCGCTGGGGGTTCACACACATGCGTATAATACACATCGCACAGAAACACGTTATCTCCTATATAAAGTATAGATGCTCGATTAGCGACTCTTGACGGCACGCGCTATTATCTTGCATAATCAGTATATATTATATACATACTACACATCGGAGAGAGTGTGACGTCGGTCAAGCGGTTGTTCGAGTCGAAACACGTTTTTATTGTATATCTATATACACAGCAGGTTCCGCGAAAATTTCGGCGCCCGGAGACACTACCGCGCGCTCTGATAATTGAATGGCCGGAAGGACGAGAGCATAGCAAACTGATGACGAACGGCATTCCAAGAGAGAAGAAAAAAGAGCATCAATGAAAGGGTCGCCGCGCTTTGGCGCCGACGAGACATGAGATTTTTACGTTTTACTATATATATACACAAGCAGAAGCAGCCGGTGTGTGCGTCTGCTCTCTTATATATATATTAGTCATCGGGAACACCGCTTGTATATATAGGTGTGTACTTATACTTTCTACTTTGCTCATTCGCGCGAGACAGCGGAATTCCGATAGTTGAGTTGCTCTTTTTCGAGGGGGGTTTGGGACTCTCTTTCTGACGTAGGATCTCGATCTTCTTGTGTGATGTTGCTCACGTGTGAATGCTGGTAGTTTCGCCATGGATTGCAATAGTTCGGCTATACGTATAGCACATGGTGTAATGGCGAACGGTACCAAGCGATGCTTCGCGGAATTTTGTATTATATAGCTGAGTGACTAAGAAATTTTTTTTATTTGAGGATCTTGTATAATTTATGCATTTTTCACTCGAGCGTATATATATATTGAAGAGGCTTTCGCGGCTCTTGTATATTATAGCTATACTCTACTGTGACGTGCGTTAAAGAGAAATGAGAATTTGTATATTGTTCGTTGATTTTTCGTCGACTTTGAAATTGGCGGAAATTTTATTTGTTCTATAATTTAGCCGACTCTTGACTTACGCAAAACGTCGCTGAGTATAATACATTTATACCGGCTCTATTAAAACGAGAAATTCGACGTTATATATATATATGCGTCAATTCGTAATTATAATTAGACAAAGTTAAACAGCACGACTGAGTGTATGTACATACGGGCTAAGTAATCTAATCGCGCGGAAAGCTTTGCAAAAGTCGAATTCTAACGCGCTGGCAAACACGCTCTTCATCTTCCTTTATTATAACAAAAGCTTTTGAAGTTCGCTCAAGAATGTATAACTCAAACGCCGTAGCTTATATATACGTATATAATAGCAGGCTCTATAATCATGCAACAATATGCGATGAGAATCTAATATATATAATCGAATTATATAGCCGGTTATCGTCGATGAATGACGTATAGATAAATTTTCTATAATATGTCCACCGAACAGAGGCACAATGCACGCGAGCGATTGATGACGCCGTGTATAGTATTACATAGATTCAAAAATTAATAATGTAACATTGATCACCTTCTGCAGCATATCTATATAAGTGCCTCTCACGCACTTTCATCAAGTTGAATCAACAGTGACAGTTGTCAGTCCGACTATTAGTCGCTATACTGTCGTCACATCGGGTCAAAAATAGGGATAACGATAAAATCAGAATATAGATAAAGAAAAAACAAGGAGGTAAATCCCGTTATTACATATTATAGTACACGTAAACTCAACAATTAAACGTCGAAATTCACTAATTGACCTACACAGCATACATCTATCACCTGCGCTCGCGGTGCGAATCGTCATACAACCGCTCGACGATAAGATCAATCAACTGGTCGCTTATCAAATATTGACATTGGCTCGATGAAAAATTTGGGCGCGCGCGATGACTTTGGCTTTCAAGACTGCCGCCAAGGCGATCGAAAACATACTTGCACATGACCTAATAAATTTTTCGTCTATATCTCGGAATTTTCCTAAGGTGTATAACCTTATACATATTTGTATGTACCTACATCAAAGTCGTCATCGAGAAATGAAGCTGTATAATCGCATTACACACCTTACGTGTATAGCCACGCATATATATACGAATTGAAAAAGCTGTGTCGCGCACCATTGAATACTCGATCGACTCGCATACTTATCTCCGAATGTAGAACGTGTATAATACTACTATAACACTATCGCGTGTAAAACATCAGTAGACGACAGATTGCATGAGAGCCGATGCGTAATCCAGGTATAGCTATATATATGTCAGGACAGCTGTCGCCTCTGGCTCGATTCCGAAAATTTAAAATTGAAAGCTATGATATGACGCGTCGTCGTCGACGGTGATGCAGTAACTGATGCGATTTAGCGCGCGCTTTGAAAGTTCGATTCGCTCTGGATATAACGGGGAAACTGTGTGTATGTATAAATATCAAGTTAAACGGGATAACCGCCGAGAGAGCGTGTTTTATGGAAGCACGTGATAAAATTGAAATTTTACACGACGTGTAGTAGTAAATTCTCGATCCATTTTTCAAAGCTAGTGGTGTTGCGCATAGAGGGTCGTTTTCTATGTACGAAACTCTCTTTTCTAGGTTGGAGAGCTTTTAAGTGCGAGGCTTCTATTTTTAGAGCGATAAGAAGAGCGGAGACAAAAAAAATTGACAAATTCGCGCGCGTATAAATCAGTGGCGTTAAAATTAAATCAATTGTGAGACACGACCTCGTAAATCAGCGAAAAATATTTACAAATTAAATGGAGAGAGAGATTTATCGAGCACACGCGAAGCAAATTTTAGCATATAAACCGTCGATTTTCAAAAGAACAGACACGCTCGATCAGATCAAGTGTATGAATGTTTCTCTCTCTCTTTCTCCCACGACACAGCCCGCCTTATATACATCCCATCTCTTTCTCGTGTGCGCGTATTATCTCCTCAGTACGTTATTTTTCGAGCACAAAAATGCTCCGATAATATAAACTTGCCGCTATCTATTTTGCAAGCCTCTTCTCCGAGGAAAAACCCGATAAATTTATCGGCCAAAGAGAGAGAGAGAGACGCACGCGACGGATGAATAGTAATCAAAAGAGAGATAGAAAACGGGTCGCCACCTGTTGCGAGCGCTCTTTCTCTCGCTTCCTTCCTCTCTCTCTCTCTCTCTCGCGCGCGCAAGTGAGTTTTCAAGTGCCGCCGCGGGCGAAGGAGGAGAGATAATTCTAATATAGTTAAACCGCTTTATGCTCGTGTGCTTTCTCTCTCTCGTGTGCTGGTATCGGAGCTTTTCTTCTATGGAGTTTTCAGGAGCTTTGGGGAAAAAATACATTTTCTTTTCCCGAGTTTTCGAGGCTACTGCAGTGTAGCGGTTGTATCATATATGGAAAGTCGAAAGTGAATCAATTCAAGCTGATCTAATTCCAATATCTGACTCATTAAGAGAAGTTCGATCGCGCGGGTGCAAGCTGCTGTTGCGCCTCGCGATCCGATTATGTGAAACGAACGATCGCAGAGTTTCTACGTTATATACGTAATATAACCAAAAGCTTATATATACATACATATAACCGAAAAACTGGGCCTTGACGGTGTGTGTGACGCATTCTTCTACTTTCCATTTTATTACAGTCGAATATTGAAAACGTCGCTAATCGATTCACTATATATACCTACACATTATTAGCACACATCCGCGTGTCACCTTCTATAAATATGACTTTATAATTCGCGGTACAACGTTCCGCACGTGATCTCCGGCTAAAAATAGCATCGCCGAGAATATATACATATAGTCATCTGTACAAACGCGTAAAGCTTTATCGACGCGCACTCACACACGTTTATATATATATACACGATGACGGAGAACGACACGTGAGGAAGTGCGACTTGACGACTGCATTGATTTTTTTTCTCACGCGGTCACTTGTAAATCTTGTATCTACATTATATAGACGCGTCAACAGAATCCGGAAGTCGTGTCCGCGCCGAAATGATAACCGAGACTATATAACACGTTTAGCCGTTATCGTCTGTATGGATACACCGAGATACAGATGTGTATACGTACATTGTACTGCTGGCGTCACGGATTCTTGTATGGACACAGTAGCCGATACTCTACTCTTGTGTTATCGAAGAGCAGCTCTCGTTTTACAACTTGTAATATTCGTCGTTGGCAAACATATATAGTGTGCGCGTTTTTCTCATAAATGATATAGGCCACCAAAATTTGGCATTTTTTTATCCGTGTTTCTATATATATGTATTAATGTAAATATATTTCCAAAGGATTACATACAGTTTGCTTTCAGATATCACACATCATACATGTCTGCAGATATCATGAACTCTTCATTCATGAAAAGTCACGCGCAATTGCGGCGGATTGCCACATTATTCCGTATTAGATGTGGAACTATATATCGCACGCTATCGAGTTGTAAAATCAGCGTGCTATCGTTTAATGTAGTTCATATATTGCGCGGGCGAAAGATTAATTTAGCTCTCATCATGCATATGTGCGTATAATTCGTTAAAGTTATTGCGAAAGCGAGAGTATATAGCAAAGAAAATCTTGAGTTTTCCTCGTCGCGAGTTGGTAAAATAGACGTCGCAATTATTGACAGACACGCGTCGATTCCAGTCAAGGTGCGTTATGCTCACGATGATGGACTGATGTGTGTCTAGTAGACTGAATTTCTTGAATAAGTGTATATCAAGATGAAGTTAAAGTTAAGACAGACCGAAATCTTCTTCGAAATAATATCATGCAACCGTTTTAACTTTCTATATAATATACGAGAACGAAGCTTTCCAACTTGACATTGACTCAAAGACCTACTTACGTCATTGTCGAGAGAACTGCTTATATCCCTCACCCTTTATCCTTTAAAACAAAATTCAAAAGATCATGGCATCGCCAAGTAATTCTCTATATATACGCCCACACCATCACGATTCCTCATCAGTCGTAAAGACAGTCCGAGAATTCTTCTCATCATTAAATTTGCCTCTCTGTTCGAAAATAGCCGCGGGGGCGTGAAATTGGTCGTCGGCATTCGAATGAACAACAGGGGGTTTCCCTGATGTGGAACACTCCTCCGTCCCGTGACGTAACTTGTCGCCATAGAAAATCTCGTACGCGATGATAAGAGCTCTGATAAGATAATAATGACGATCTTGTTCTTCGCGAGTTTTTTTTTATTTTCATATAATACACGACGAAAATTTCTTGCGATAGCATCACACAATGCGTGTAACGGGCATTTTGGACTGGACTTGCGAGATAATCACGAAGAGCTTATTTCAAATCCATTCCAGAAGCAACGGATTTGATTTACTCTTCAAGTGATGAATCAAGATCGCGACGAATTCTGAACTTTGCTCGACGCTCGGCGTCTATATATAGTGACTGGTTATCTTTCGTAGCTTCTTTTAATGCTGTTTCATTACGGTACCGCGATGTATATATTATATGCAATACGTACTGCAGCAAGCGAATGTATCTCTTTTTTTCGCGCTTCTCGATTTTACGCTGTAATCTCGTTACGCGTCGTCACAATGAATGTGCTTTCAAGTGTACAACGCAGAATTGTAATCTCGTATACGTGTTATTCCAGGAGAAAACTAATCGACCATATCACGTGCTATATACTTGACCATCCTTACTCCTCGTGATCAGACACGCGTTGTCAGGTGTTTCAGTGCTTTTATATATCACTATATCTACTGTAGCTCACAGAAAGGACCACTTGATCGGATAAGCCTGGGTTAAAAACTGTAACAAAACATGATAAATCATCAGCAGAAATCCTCCTCTTTTAAAAAAGTGACTGAGTTGAATTTTTTACATCACATATTCAGTGCAAAAAAAATATTCTTGCACGCGGGAAGAGCAGATATATAGGTAATATAATCTTACGAAAATTCCGCGCTTGTATAAGATCACGTATATATACAGCGCAATCGAAGGATTATTCTGCAGCGCGTGTCTCACTCGTGCGCCGAGACTTAGAGTCGACGATTATCGTCGTCAACTTTATAATATACGACAATCCGTGTGGATCATGCATATACATTATTAATATCAACGATTACATTTCGAAGCTTTTTAGATCTGGTATACCTTTTTTTATTTACCGAACGGATTATCGCGACGTCTGCGCAAACCCTGCCTGAGTCATCCGTTATACATTTCTGCAAGCGATATACTGCGTATCATGTTGACAATTGATTTTAATTGTTTTTTGAGGGTTTGAGAGGAAGAACTGATTTGCGGTGTTACGCTGCTCTATATAATTGGAGGAATCTTATTTAAAGCGCAGTTTGCACCGATATGCAAAGGCTTGCAATAATAAGTATATGTCGATGAAATTATATCACGTGCGCAAACGGTGCAATATAATCGCTCAAGAGATATATTTTCTCTAAATATTCATTAAAAAGTTTGCAGATTTTCGTGTTCGAGGAAAGAGCCTCGTATTTCTTCATTTTCACCCGAGGTCGTGGGGGAGTACCGCGCGCGCATTGTAAAGTGAAACTTTTTTTTTGTTGCTGGTGTTCGCGTTTTGGGGGGATATTTTCGTGTTGACTGTATAGTTGGGCTTGATAAAGTTTTTAAATTGTGTAACATGGTTTATCGGGTAGTTGTGTGGGTCGCTTATTTTATCTTTTCGAATTTCGTTATGCAGTAGCGAATGATAAACCAATAAAGAACGTTATTTTCGTATGATTATACAATTTAAAAGTAATAATTGCACTTGGCATCTTTTAAAGGTATAATCTTAGATATAGGGGAGAGTTGCCCAGTATGAACAAAAGTAAGGATTCGTGCGAACTTCACCTTTTTTATTAATTATTTTTATGAATTAATTATTGCACTGGATATCAAATCGGGACAATTTTTTTATTACAATATAGTGAAGGGAAGGTTCAAGTATCCACGTATAAAATTTTTATTTATATGACGATGAAAATTTACAGCTCAAACAGTTATGGGTAACCATACTGGGAGTAACTTTTTGTAACATTGTAAAATGCACGTTTTACTTTAACACATAATATGTCAAATAACTTTTTGACTCGTGTCAATTTTGTTCTATTATAAAAAATCATCTGAAAATAAACACATTAAATAATAAATTTAAATTTTCATTACGTCAATAAAAAGTTACGCTGAAAATAAATATGGGTATAGCCACACCGGGTGACTCTACCATATTTTATTTCTTATTGGCAGTAGGTACCTAAATCCCTACCAAAAGTCCCTCAAGCATTCTTCTACGAATATACATTCATAAAATTTCCGAAATCATCCCGCTATACGTTTTATTTTTTTGAGACCACTATAACTCTTGTCAACCACTTTCCAAGACACAATAGACCGTTAGCCAATTAGAGAATCCCTATACAATGATCCGAACCGGATATTAGAAGAATGCCTCCCTCTATAAGAGGTTCTCTTACCAAGCTTTGCATAACATTTCGCCATACAACTCAAACGCACCGCCTGCACTTCTTCCCGGTAATTCCTTCGCCCACAGACACACGCACACAAACTCGAATCAATCTACCGCCAAGAGGATGACTCCGAGGTCCCCATTTAATCTCCCCCTTGCCATATAAAGCAGTGCACTTCTCGGTAAAGACAAAAACCGATCGAGATCAATTTGGCTGCATTCTGGAATTAACTTTCACTGGGCTGCGCAGCGCGTCGAGAAATTTACGATTTCCGCGGACGAGAGCATATAGTCTCAGAAGAAAGAAACCGCCCGGGAATACCGCAGACGTTAATTCATCCGCCCCCAGGTATATATACAGTATAATAATAAAGCGTAAAGGTATGCAGCCCTATATAAGGGTTGACAGCAGCATAGACCTTTTTACGACGGCACCCTGTAATAATATCCTGTCTCGGTCGGAAATGCCGGCAATTTTTTTTTCTTTTCTTTCTCGCGAAATCGAACAAGAGTGAACAGGAGTGGAGAGAGAGAGAAGTCTTGCTACTTCCAGGGAACGTCGACCTATCGGTTCGGTCTCTTGTACATACGTGATCAGCGCAGCGTACGCCGCGGGAATTTCGGGAGGAGAAAAGAACGAGGCAAAGGACAAGAGATCGGTCACGGACGATCGGCAGACGAGCCGGTGTATATTAAAATCGCTCGTCGGCTCGATTTTTTTTTTTTAAGACTGTAACGGATGTTTCGCCGAGTTGCGGAATTTTCTCGCGATGTCCCTCTCTCTCTCTCTCTCTACTAAGAGGAATTCTTTCTGATTTTCTCCTTTCGGCCATATAACGATTCTGCAATAATCGCTGGGAATAACCCCGCGGCAATACTCGGAACTACCTATGTATACCGAACTAGCCTATTAGTGGTGTGAAGAGGAGAGAAACGAGTAATGGGGGGACACCTATACCTATAGAGAAGTGGGTTAATATACAGAGATGAATTCGATGTCGAAAGAGAACGCGTACGTGCGTGCACCGGCACGCAGCAATATTACCATAATCGAAATGGACCTTACCCACACTGACGCAAAGAAATCGAGAGGAGATGATTGTCGTTACGCATCTTATACCACAGACATTATACACGTCGGCTAAAATTAGAATTTTTTTTCCTCCACAGCGATGAGATCGAGTCAAGTTCACAGACGAAAATTTGGCGGGGACGCGATGTCCGCCGGTTTTAACTGTATAAGACACACAAACTTCCTTGAAATGACCTCTCGGTGAATCTGTTTTAATTAAAGCTTATCGCTGCGGATAGAGTTTCATGACATGTATTCGGAAAGTTTTCGACAGATATTATACGAGTATATATAGGAGAAACCGTAAATTAATTATAGCGCGTTATCGTTGCGAAACTATCTTTTGTTCAACTCGTCATGCGATGGCCATTAAAAAATTGTTTTCTTGCTTGTAAGCATTACGAAAGACGGTCTGAAATAATTAGCGCGAATTTTTTTAATTTTAAATTTGTTCGATTTTTAATTGTTTTTCGATGCAATAATAATTACTGCGATATAGATAGCAGAGCTGCGCTGTCAGGTGCATATCTAAGTATTTGGTGTGTTACATCTACGTATACGATAATAATGTGTACAGTTTTATATTTATAGTTTAATTTTTGCCTGATGAAATGTTTGACTAGTGGCTTTAATTCAATTAGCGTAGAAAAGAATGTTTGCATTTCTTAGCTAAAATAACTACCTTATATTGATGGCAGTGTTGGAATATTGCTATAAAAGAATAGTTTTACACTAACACGTACTATGCAAAAATGACTCGACTTGCTTTAGAGAAGTCCAGGAGAAAGACAGAGAAACTATGCATACGCATCAAAGGTCTCAAAGTCCTTATACAAGTAAGTAGGGGGATGGGACGTTTTAATTGGATTCCATGAGACATCTCAACTCAGAAGACACTTTTAGAAGAATTATCATCATGCGCACTGAGAATCAAAGTTTTAATTTGAATAAGTGAAAATATTAATCTAAGTCTGGGCATACTTGGTCTGGTACCGATAACCCGTAAACCCGTAAATGAAAAAAAATAAGTACTTTAATCTCATAGATCAGCAGTCATACAGAACAGACGTGATTCTTCCCTTATACATTATGCTGCTAGTTTGATGAACGAAAGTGATTCTTTGTAAGACATTGCATGATTTCTGCGTTTTTAAGACCTTAATAATCGACCCTATAGTGACCTAATTCATAAAAACGGGCAAAAAAACTTCAATTTTTCATATTAGAAAAGTTCCATCTAATAATTATATGGTGCTGTAACGAAAAACGGTCACCATCAGAGTTGGTTCATAGGCACTCAAATCACAGAAATCAATACGTACGTTTATAAAAAATTAAAAAAAAATTATGTGCGCTAAGCACTAAGTGGGCTTTTTGACCTCGTGTGATTACAGTACTCGTCTTCGCGCGCAAACATACTCCCCTTGACTTGTGCTACAAACTCTGCACTCTGCTTAACAAAAAGTCCACTTCAGGCTCTTCGTGCAGAATACATTTTTTAAAGTGAATAACTACATATATCCGTTATAGTAAGCAAGCAAGCAATAAATCAATAAACATTTAACGTCTTTATTCGAAGGGTCGTGGGTTCGAATCCCATCACCGTGATCCGATTTTTTCGAATCCGATTGAAGTATCTCACCCATTAACTTTATTACTGTATAATAAAAAATGCCTAACAGCAGTTACTCTTGAAAAAAAAAGAAACACAAATCACTCTGCGCCGATAAATTTTATTTATAACGACAGTTTTGACACTTATCGTCGCAAAAAGTAATCGTCCAAATTCTAAATAAAAAAAATCCTATCCAGTGATAGCATTTCGATGTGAAATAATTTCCGAAGGTCTAATTAAGTAGATAAATAAAAACGAAAACACTGTCTTTTGACAAACGCGAAAAAAAAAAGAAGCAATAAAGCGATAATTCGCCTCCAAGATAAAAGCCAGCCGTAGCCACATGATAAAGATTGGAAGTCGCGGAACGACATTCCGCCGGCGTAAATCACTGCCGTGAAAGAAGAAGAAAGAAGAACGCAGAAGCGACGGTAAGGTCAGTTTTCGGGCTGACCATACTATATACTCCGCACACTCCCACCATCAGAGACGCATCGCTCATCTCGGTCAACTAACTCTCGGCGTGCGCTTCTCTCTCTCTCTCTCTTGCTGCCTTTTTTCACTATAGCTTATCGTCGCTGCGACTGATGTCACGGCTCTATAAATAACTAAATCCTTGCGTATTTATAGAATCGGCGCGAGCGCGATTACCTCTATATATTTGCGTGTGAATGTGGAAGTTTGGAGGGAAACGATTTGGGAGAAAAGTGAGAGCGAGCCTCCGGATCATGTGGGTTACGTGATGAGATTTTTGGGCCGATCGCGCGGTACCGCAGTAGAGGGGGGAGAGGGGACTTATTGGCTTTCGGTTATTGGTTAATGCAAGTCACGATCTGTATGCTGCTGTATGTATGTATAATACATTCGAGTGTCTTTGATGACGTTTCTTGGGTTTTGCGAGGATGACTCGCAGATTTTTTTAGAACGCTTATAGCTTGTATTACATCAGAACTTTTTGCAGATTGTATAATATCACTGTGAATGTTAGATTATTGGTATATATTTTACAAAATTTTGAGAGTAAGGAGCGTTCAATTGCAAATTGATTATTTTTTACTCTGGAACATCTATATATGTAGATATCTCGTCTTCAAGAATCCTTGATAAATTTACCTTATACAGCGTAGCTCAAATAAAATTTTTTTTTTTAGAAATTCATGTGCATACGGAATCAGCGTTTTGGGCATTACTGTCTCGTCACGTTAGTCATGCAGTTTCTGTATTCTTATATCCCTACATCAAAAAGAAAATCAATTACGTCATATATGTAAGAAATATTCTTATATTCACAGCTAGGGGTAAGGTAATTAAGATTTTCGTCATATTCTGAATATAAAATAACACTAAATGAGAAACATGTTGATTCGATTATTTCGATATATGTAATCGCAATAATTCTTTTCTAGGAGTACAAGTTGCCTGAGAATTTACAAAAGTTATATAGTTTCTGCTGTACTGTATGTATGTACAAAAGTTTATTTAACGATTTTAAAATTCGTCTAAAACATCGTACCTATATTTCTGTTATTATATTTGTTATCTATTGCAAAGAACGTATATTACACATTCACGACTTGCGATAAATCTATTTGCACATTGTGTCGACTAATAAAGAGTCCTGGCCAAGCCCAAGAAATATTTTTGAATATTGATTATTGATATTAAATATACTTTTTTACTTATTAAATATACATTCTTTGAAACAAAAATGATGTCTTCACTCAGATATCTTTATTTGATATAGATTACTCGTATATACGAAAGTAGTAAAACGTTTCAATCTAATACTAGTGAAAACTACGATGAGAAAAACTACATATATAATTTCATAGCTTTTAATTGAACACAAATCGTTTAAAAAACGTTTAAGAATAAAAAAATAAATTTTTTTCCATCAATATAAAAAAATGATTTGACCATTTTCACCATCGTAATCATATTCAGACCAGATATTTGTTTCCCAACCAATCAAATCACCTTATTAACTGCTTCAAAACATCCGGTCATCACTTTTTTTAAGAGAGATAAAATAATTGAAGATACCTTTTAACTGCACTTATAAATATTAGTCTAATATCGATCGACTTCACTTACAAATTCAAAAAAGATTTGGTTATCAAAGTTTTTAAAGAAAACTTTTGTTCAACTTAAATTTACAGAAATATAGTTGCTGAGATAAAAGTGTTAGAAGTTTGACTAAAAGTATCGTTACTAGTAGTTGAAAGTATCGCTCTTTCAGTTACTTATACTAAATTATAATTTCAGCTAATCAAATATTTTTTTATGCAGTAACTTTAATGTTGTTAAATTACTTTTCATTTATTGATAGTGAATTTCATTAAGTAACTCAATTCTGCGCCAATGGCAATTTTTCAAAAAGGTATACAAGTGTCCCAGTACTCTCCCCTAAATATACAGAATGACGAAACGCAATTAAATTGCGAAGTAAATAATAGGCATGCGTTGCTCGTGGTCTACCGATAAGTGTAAGTAGACTCGGTTCTTTCTCTTTACTTGTGACAATCTGTTGCCACATTGAGTATATCTATACAGAAAACCCAACGTAAAATCAACGTCGATTAACGTACTGACTTGTGAAAAACACGTGATCATCCACTAAATCTCATGACATTGGCCGCCCCATCGACTCACGAGGTTTTTATTGGCGAGACGCACGTATTATCATGCTATCTCGCGCGAAATATCACGCGCTTCCGAAAAATCGCTCCAGAACAATCGGAGGCCAATACAGTATAATGTTGTATGTAGGAGCGGGAATGTGTAATCTGTAATCCACGCTTATATATTCGTCGGGACACTTCATTTATTTATATTTTTTTTTAGAATTCATGAATATCTGTCGTGACCGACGAAACTGTTCATGCACACGGTTTTTTTTTATTTCCCTCGAGTCTATAACTTATATCTCAGAACTTACAAGTGAATACAATTATTAAGATAGACGTTCTTTTATATTTTTTCATATGTTTATATTGATATGAAGCTTGGAGACAAGCACAAAAACTTGTTGCGTTATAAGCTACACTATTACTTTTCGTACTTTACAAGCTACTTTATACTGATTGATGGTTTAATTTATTGCCATTAAACTTTTTCAGAAGAAGAAAAATACCCACACCTGCTTATGATATTATCTACACAACTGATGTCTAATATACTTATTGCAAGAAATTTCTCCTATATTAACCTCTGCAATTAGTTGTGGGCTGACGTGACTATTTTTTGACACAGCAACCAATATTTTTCTATATTGTTCGAACAATATAGAAAAGCAAAATTTAATTTACTTATAAAGATTAATAAATAATGCAGATACATCAAAATCATTGCTTTTTTGCCCGCTAAATTTTTGTTGCCCTATTATATAGACTGACAGCGTACGTTGCGTAATATTCATTGCGGCCATTTTTCCTACGCAAAACCCTTACGTTATGCGGCACATTCTGAGCATGAGTGATAAAAAAAGTGTGTACAAAATAAGCAACAACGCGAGGAGATAATATCCCTCGACTGCTACTGCCATAATTAATTGCACTGAGTCCACGGATCAAACGATTGTAAAGAACTTAAGCACTAAGAGGGAGAGAGAGAGCCAGCCTTTCTGCACTAAATTTGCAAAATCTCGGGTACTAATGACAATTTTTCAACAAAAAGTTTTATTTGCGCAGAAAAGTGTGTCATACTGCAGTTTTTGCATGTTGGAAATTCGTGTCGTATTCTATTAGACATACAGAACAAGAAAAAAAATTGTCCCAGGCGCGTGTCCCAAAATTTTGTTTGCCCCAATTTTTTTGCTCACATATACGACTATACATATATTAAAATTAGATCGAAAATGCAGATGTTTGTTCTCGCACAGTGTATCGCGCGATGGAGAGAAATTGCATCGGCAAAATGAAAGTCCGGTGAGTGTATATATATGTATATATACCGTTCATTTTCTCTTTTTGTGAATTACGCGCGACGCACTCGAGGTCCGTAAAAGTCTGGCGACGTTTGCGTACGTGTATTATATATAGGTGCAAGTGGGGCCTGGAATGAAGGAGGGAGATTATGAAACGGCTCTCTCGCGAGATGCGGCAAGTTACGCGTATAAGACTCTTGTTTGGTTTTATTGCGAACGTTGATCGTTCGATGGTGCATACTTATTGTTTTTTGCGAATTTCTACGTTTTACGTAGTTTAAAATACGTGGGTGCAGTACGTAACGATGTAAGCTGGCCAAAGGAGCTTTGATAAAAACAGTAAAGCTTTTGAAAATCGTTAAAAATTTTTATCGAAAAAGAGATTTTAGTTCTCAGTGAAACTGTCTACTGTTACAATGTATATGTATAATGTATAGAAGCTCGTATATAGCAACTATTTTACTCTGCATTTTTTATCATTCGAAGTAATGATGCGCATGTACATGTCCGTCATCCGCGCGACAAATGACTCTCAGCCGACCGGTCGACGCTTCAATCCATAAAATGTCTTGCTTAACAATTCCTCATCGCACTGATAAAAAGAGCACTTATTCGTTTAATTTCACAGAAGCCTATAATACTGCCTGGAAGCATTGTAAAATTGTTCTCAAACTTTGTTTGCCTATATTCTATAGAACCGCGCAATCATCGGAAGCCCAACAAGTGACCCTGTGTCTCCTGTTTCATTAGATTCTTATCCATTATACCTCTGGAAAAAAACTCGACGGTACTTGAACTCCCACGTGGAAATTAGTAGCAACGTATACCTCTGCAAAAAAAAAAAAATACGGCGGCAAACAATATGTGCGGCTCTTTTGCCATAGAAAGCAATATGTCGTAGGCACTAAGCTTCGCTACTGATGCAGGCTCTCTTTGTCCGTATGGAGAGATAGAGAGTTTGTTTGGGGATTAAGTCGTCAAAGCTCGTACATGTGTGTACCTATATGTATATATGTATGGCAGGACAATAACGAGAGAAATCCAGCTTCGATATTTTCAAGGCTTTGGCGAACTACTGGCTATTGTCGCTGGTTTTTTTTTTGGCCGTCCATTATACGGGACAGATGTGAGTCTAGTATTATTGTATTTTCACATGTAAACACGTACGATATAGGTATAGGTATATCAGGTGTAAATTATTGTAAAAACGTAATCGAACGATCGAAATCCCGTCACCAATCTGCAGCCGCCACTGCCAACTAATATGGTGGGGGACAAGCACTGCACCTTCAATTTCACTCGAGTAGTTTACATATAACATACGAACGTATATTCGTCGTTTCCCATTTTGATATATAAAATACATAACATTTTTCCATATGTATTTTTTATTTAAATCCCATTTCCCACATATACACCATAACATAATTAATCCTCTAATATATTACACCCTATACATAACATCTCACATTAAAAGTCCGCATACATCTTTCTCACGCATCATGCACTCGATGCAGGAGTTATATATATATGTATATATAAGTCAGTGCGCGGATATATATTCCACTCTCACTTTTATCCGGCGCGACTACTCTCACCTTGCATCGGGACGCTGATGCAGCCCGTGTATATATATATGCAGTATATATATAGCAGCGGCCCATACAGAAGAAAGTGTTTCCGGGTGCCACGGCTGCAGCGACCTCCATACTTGCATAATATACCCCCCCGGTTTCCGACGACGGCTGCAACTGAGCCGATCGGGGAAAACATCGGTAGTTGCTGTATAGTCGCTTGGCACACACGTATCCTGACACACGCGCGCGCGCGCGAGACCGCATCGCACCGTTTTGTACTTTAGTCGCGTGTTTTTTGGCTCGTTTATAAGCGTTGTGTTTTTTTGGTGTATTTTGTACTAGTAGCTTGCTGCCGACGAGAGGTTTCTTCTCTGGAGGAGCTTATGGTTGTGAAGGATATACACGAGGTAAGTTTTTATTTTTCAGTAGTGTGATGTCTTGCTGTTTCCGGGCTATTTCTACTTACGACCTTGTATGCGTAACTTTCCTGTATAATATATATTATATATACTTGTGGCAATTACTAAGCGGATAAAACCTCCTAATGCACTTCCTACTTCAGTATAGATATAGATATATATTTACATAACGAATAAATTCACTGTTGCACTGCGCAAACATCTCAACGTATATACATATACAAATATTTGAAGTATATACAATAGGTTTACATATATACTTTAATAGCGGAAGGAAGTGCATCAGCCCCTAAAGACACACACACGCAACCCCTATATCACTGCCGCCATCTGATGGCTCCCGACTCAAACGTCACGACTTTGTAATCGGCCTGATGCGCTTCGAGACACGATCCCTCGACGGCTTCTATTGTCGCGGATTATCTTATTCGGACACACTTCTTATACACTACGGTGCTTCGCAAAAGAGCTTTGCGCAATCGAGTTTGATTTTAAACCGATTTCATTTTCTCAAATTTAATTGGAACGTATTATATTCGCAAAATTCTTAATACGATCATTATATTCTATTATATGCCTGAAGTCATAATATTGTGGGCTGGATGATGTGCAACAGTTTGCGTGAATCGTTGTTTTCTAAATTCGGAGCCACACAGCAAGTCAAGCGTGTATAAAAGCTAATGAGTGAGCTTGACAGACACGATTGAGGGGTGAATTTGGTCCCGTACGTACGATGTGGTTTGATTTGTCGATTGTTAATTATATTATACGCTCGATATGCGTCGACGGGATCGAAACGTTTCCGAATCGAAAAAACGTTTTTCTTTCGAGATATCATCACCGTTAGAATATAGTTCGATATTAATAACAACATCGAATCTAATCTTAATAACAAGTTCATATTCTCCTCGTAAAAAAAGAACAAAAAATTTTTAATCCACCCCCTAAAATACTAAACTGACCACTCTCGAGTTCCTTTCCCCTATACACCTTGTGTATATACCCTCTACCCGCGCACTAATACTATATATATATATATACACACTCGAAGAACCTGAGCCACCACAGTTTTATATATGTATACACAACTCCCTCGACACTATACCGTTTAAACGGACTGTACAGTCGGCGCTGCCCGCGAAGACACACGGCGTCGTGGGGGTGTGCTATCGATTTATCTGTAATTGTGAACGAGGTCGAGCGTGTAGTGTCCGTGCGACGACGCGTGGCGCGGTCGCCGTTATTTTTTTTCCTCCTTTCTTCTATTACCCTTTGCTTCTTTCCATACTTACACCTTTATTTCATTTCGGTCACTGTGCCAGTGTCGTTCATATACTCCTCGTCGTCGTTATTTTACTCCCGAGGATTTCGAGGTGAGTGCGATGTATATATATAGATAACAAATATACAAAGTGAGAGTGTCGTAGTTGAAATCGGTGCACAAGGTGGTGCGGTTACCATTTTGTCGCTGTATCGGGCACTGCAATCGTTGTATATATCTGTATACGCGGAAGAGGATTTTTCGCCAGTTGCATATAGGTTATAATGCATTCTTAACGACGAGTTGTACTGGTTATATTGGCGCGATTGTTATGCTAATTCGCTGCAGCGATTGCTAAATTCAGTTCTGCACATTTCCTCCTCCTGTTGCGTTCACTTGGTAATATTCCAATTGTAATGGAACTTATATCGCCGCACACTCGATTATTCGGTATGCTTACCGATCGTCGTTTGAACGCACGTCGATTTTCAACTTTCTCAATTATATATAATACGCTTCACGCGGCAGACTTTGCGATAGATAAAAAAGTAGCTCAAGGTATCGCGTAAAACAACCGTAAACCCAAGCCAAAAAAAAGAGCAACAAAAACATCACAATAGAGAAACCAATATATACATATACAGGTCGAATACCGTCATCGTCTCCGCGCTCGTCAAAGTCTCCAATATATAACCAGCCTCTTTTCTCTCCTCAGAAAAAAATAACAGCCTATATATAACAAGTCATCATCACTATCAAACAACACTGAGCCATGGGCACGACAAACGCTCAAAGCTGCGAGACGATGTCGGAGAAACGAAGCGCGAGTCAACGTCGAGCCGAGGAGAAGGCCAAGGTCGAGGCTGCCGAGGCCGAGCAGAATAGCGATAACAACAACGCTACCGAATCGGTATCCTCGGTACTGGCAGGAGGAGGACCAGGTAGCAGTTGCTCGGCTGTCGAGGCGTTTTACGCCAATACTATTATCCTGGTGACAGGAGCCACGGGTTTTCTCGGAAAGGCACTGCTCGAGAAGCTTTTGAGAAGCTGCTCCAAGTTGAACACGATTTTTGTACTCATCAGGCCTAAGAGGGGTCGTACTATGGAGCAGAGGTTCGCCGAGCTTATCGATAACCCGGTGAGTTTTTTTTATTTTAAGGGTGTATACATCGATTTTTGGTTAATTATATTAGCTTCGTCTAGAGCGTATAATTGATTTATAATAACCGCACGCGAGCGTAATTTCGTCTCGAGGGAGTGGGTCAATAAACTTAATGACTGATCGATATATATATATGAGTGTACTCGAAATAAATTTGGTCGATTTTGGTATAACGTATATAAAGTTCCTTCAACTTGGACGAATAATATGGTCGTTTTTGGAATTGAGAGTATTTTTAGTAAGGCACAATGTATAGAAAGTGTCTTGCAAGAATAAATGAATTCTATTACTTTCTCTTGATTTCTCTCGAATCGCGCACTTGATTGCTCCAGTATTACACGCTTCGCTTGCCGCGTTTTGATGAAGCACGCTGCAGCAGCCCGCGGAATTGTCAGTATTAAATCCATATTACGTTTAATCATTCGAGAGAGAGAGAGAGAGAGAAGCCTCTAAAGCTGACGCCTATATACAATTTCAACAGGTGTGTCCGACTAGACCCGGTCATTTTCTACTTTGAGTTTCAAATCGAATATACGCTTTTTTTTAATTTCATCCTAAAAGTAATGTTAATAATTTCAATGATAAGATTTTACATAATAACTTTTCCCTTAAAAAAAAAAAAATCAGGTGTTCGAAAGACTTCGCAACGAGTGTCCACGTGCCCTGTCAAAGCTTTGCCCAATAAAGGGCGACGTCGGTATGCCCGAGTTGGGTTTGAGCTTGGAAGACCGTACGATGTTGATGGCGCGCGTCAACATCGTGTTCCACAGTGCGGCGACAGTACGTTTCGACGAGCCTATCAAAACAGCCGTGAATCTCAATACTCGAGGCACCGATCGCATCATCGACCTCTGCAAGGGCATGGCCAATCTCGCATGTCTCATTCATGTCAGCACGGCCTACAGCAATGCCGATCTTCGTGACATACAAGAGATGGTTTACAGGTCAGTCAACTTGTCGGTGCATATGTTTCGCAAGAAATTATTATTATCGAGAACTGAGAGAGAGAGCGGCATTGAAGAGTCGTGTTTTGGCTTATATTTTTACGCTGAAGGAAAAAACGAGTATATAGTGTATATTATCGCAGGAAAAATAAAAACTAGTTGGCTTATCTGGCCGGCTGTACTACTCTGTGTTTTGTGTTGTTATAATAACGTTTTAATGATGACCGATTTACGTAATAACTCGGCGATGGTTATATGCTTCAATGAAAAAGAGAAAGATTCGCTTTCATATTATATATAAGCGCAATAGACGAACCTCGATAAATCCCGACCTATACTCAGTTCTCGTGAATAATGCGATTATATATTATACCCGCAAAAACAAGACATTAGCCGTGACTTTTCCTGCATGCTACACTTCCTAATCTGCCAATTTACATTCTCTTTCACGTCCGGCGTGCATTCGATTATGCTAATGTATACATCCACTCCGTATAATCGTATATAATACATTACGATCATATCCCCTGAATAATTGCAGCACAAAGGTCAAGCCTCAGACGCTGATGGACATGTGCGAAAATCTCGACGACGAGACTATGGGGATATTGGAGAAGAAGCTCATGGGCAAGCATCCGAACACTTATACCCTGACGAAAGGACTGGCTGAACAGGTGGTACTGACCAAAGGTGTGGGACTACCGGCTGTTGCGATCGTCAGACCGAGTATCGTATGCGCTGCGTTCCAGGAACCTTTTCCCGGATGGGTTGACAATGTCTGCGGTATTACTGGTCAGTTGAACGATTTATGAGTATTTATTGGAATTCTCGCCGGGTTTATTGCATTTTTCGGATTGCTTCGTTTTGCGTACTTTTATTTATATACCACACAATAAAACCTTTAAAATTTTCATCTCGCAACACCAGGCGCTTGGGCGTTCTTGAAAGCTAGAAAAATATGTAAATCTCTTACGCGTGAAGCTACTCTACGATCTACTTTCACATTAAAGAAAAAAAGAACTTTCATTGAAATTCTGCACATCTCGAAGGTATTCTGATGGAAATCGGCCGAGGTACAATGCGCAGCATAGTCTGTCAACCGCAGTGCATCGTCGACATCGTGCCAGTCGACTACGTGGTCGACACCCTGATTTGTACCGCCTGGCACATAACGACCAGTCGACCCCAGCGATTTACCAACAGCGACACATGCGCCCTGCGCGTCTACAACTGCACCAGCGGCGGTTTCAACCCCGTCAAGTAAGTGTTGTACGATTTTTCTTGAGAGTTTTTATCGATATTTTTTTTAACAACAATATTTTATTCGTGACGATATATATAGATGGGGAGAGATCGGGGACATGACGCGCAAGTACGCCATCGAGTCGCCGACGAAATACGTCATGTGGTATCCTCACGTCACCTATAGGTCGAACAGGTTCTTTCACAAAATTGCCGTGGCGATTTTGCACTTCTTGCCAGCTTTCGTCATCGATATTATTCTGCGCTGTCGTGGAAGCAAACCTCAGTAAGTGTTATTTTATTAATTTGAAATTGATTTTATTACGTGATAACCAATATTTACTTTCTTAAGTTTTAAATATTTAGTTGCATAAAATTTCATCTTAAAAAAAAATTGTAGAATGATAAAAATGACGAAGCGCACAATGCGCGCAGCCAAGTCGGGTGAGTTCTTCGCCGTGAACGAATGGTACTTCCACGCGGAGAACATGAAGGAGCTGATCAAGTGCATCAATGACTCGGTGGTGGACGGCAGCACACCTCGATACAACGTCGACATTACAAATCTCGACTGGGAGACCTACGTGCGCCAGTACGTCTTGGGCATCCGCAAATACGTCCTCAAAGACAAGCCCGAGACCCTCGGCAAAGCCAGAAGTAAACTATACAAGTGAGCTCATTTTTGCTTATATTTTTTGTTTGATAATACAAAATATATGGTATCAGGATTTCCATTTGATTGAAACGCACATTTACATATGTTTATCGTTATTATTATTTGTTTCTTTCAATTATCTACTATCGCATCTTTAGTGGGTATAAAGTATAGAATACAACTTTGGCACGTAAAGCAAATTCTATTATCATTTTCATTGCACATCAAGATCCATCCGCGATATGACTTCCATCGACGTAATTAGTTTTGCATTTTTAACACCGCGCGCGCGCACGAGGGAATAATTGATAAACTACAGATTTGTCGAAACGAGGTAAATTCATCAAAATTTCATTCCCACGACAGGCTCTACTGGATTCGTCGAATCACGCAACTCTTCAGTCTGTACGTCCTGGTGAAAATAGTGACGCGGGCGAGTGCCCGGTGACGGATAGCCATGCTCCTGCGAATAATCGAGCGTCTGCTGAGACCCTGGCGACGGCTGAGCAAATTTTATCCGGCAATTATGTTAATCCACTGAGGAAAAGAGAGAGAGAGAGAGAGAGAGAGAGAGAGAGAGACGTCCGATTCTTTATATTACACATACACGCAACTCGTTCGTCTAATATATAGGCGAGTACGAAAAATCTATAAGGTATATCATTGAATTCTCTGCAGTATTCCGAGCTAATATAATACAGTATTCCCGTGAATAGCGACAAAAGAACGATGCCTGATGGTATGGAAAGATCATACACGATTATCCTTGTAAATAGAACATTTATGTTTTTTGTTATCTCGTCGATTACGCTGCTGTCTTTTCTTTTTTTTCTGCGTTACTCAAAATGAACGTTATATATATGCTCTGTGTTAAAAGTATGATATGTTATTAACTACTGTTTATTACTGAAAAACATAAATTTTCCAGTATTAGCCCATAAACCGTGTACGTGTGAACTATTTCGTGCGAAATCCGCATGCGAGCAAGAGTCGACATTTTCTACACTAATTTTTATCTCCTTTTGCACTGAACAAGCCTAACGATGTTATATGAATAGTTAGAGATACAACTATTTTGAATAACGAATTTTAAAAGCCGAAGAAAGAAAATGTTGATTTCGCACGAAACTTTATAACGAATGTACGTTTCATTCAAGAAATCACGAATCAAGCAACTGATATGATACAATACGACTGATTTTTGAAGGGAAAATGAAAAGGGACCATAGATATGAAAATTAGTTCGTTAGGCACCCATGAACACACGTGCCTTCGTTATATATATTTAATTAATAATAATAGTAATAATAATAACAGAGCAATATTTTTTACATGTGTAACATATTGTCGCGACATTTATATATATAGGTATATATAAACTCTACGTACATGTATACTGTGGAAAAGGGAAACTGTCAATTGCAATAATAACGATAATTCTTACACTTATGCAAAAACAAAGAAGAAGAAAAAACAAAAACAAACAAAATACGTATATCCATATCCTCATTAAGCACACAAAAAAAGATGGTTCAACAATAGATATACAAACTATATATTTTTAATATTTATCATGTAATCGTGCGTTACCAAGATTAAATACAAACGTATATGTTTAAAATGAAATCTCTTGTTATTCTAATAAATCTAATTTTAATGAGTAAAAAAACACTATTCTCGTTCGATTAATTCCCGTCATCGTTCTCTTCGTGTCTCTCTACAAAAACTAGTGAACGCGCGCTATTATAGATTTTGTTACCACGAGAACAAAGGAACAACAGGTAATTTTGGACTAACACACCGCATCATCACATCAGTTCTTGCCTCTCTTTCTCGCTACAACGCCTGCTCTGTCGTCTCGTTTCCAGCCTTATCCACACTAGATTCCGACACCTGTACGAAAATAATTCAGTCATCATCACAGTAGCTTTTTAAATATCAGATATAATATCACGTGCACGTAATCCCATAATCCAAGCCGAGCATCGCACAATAACTCACCTTGACTCGGAGAAGCTGCTGATGCGGCGGCGGCTGTTGCTGTGGCCGACTGAGATACTTGCGAAGAAACGGCGCGACGAGAGCCGGATCAAGCTTGTCTATATTTTCGGAGGAGATGAGACTGACGACGAGGCCGATGCTCATCGTGACCAAGGTACCTGCGACCGTGTACCACAAGTAGCTGAGGCGGTAGACTACCCATGGCTCGCTGATGACGATGAGAAATCGAGGAAATATATTTAATGTCGTTAATCATTCAGGCTGACCTTCGCTAGAGACGCCGGCCAATAAATACTAATAAGGGAAGAATCGAGGAAATCGAAATGATATAAATTGAATGAATGACTTTGTGTTAACATTTCATGGCATCGCATTATGTTACGTCGGTCATTAATCCTTTCTGGACTGGTTATTTATTTATTTATAGGAAAGAGGGGAGCTATACGTGGGTTCGTCGAACTGTGCAACGTTTTCTATATACGACGCAATCCAAGAGTTAACGAAATACTGTGTACTATAAGATTAAAATCAAGACTATACCTGTATATTATTATATAACAAGACTCACCCTTCTTCGGGATCGTTCAGAAGAGTCTCAGGCGGCAGCATCAGCAGTAGATTCTCCGCATGTTGGAAGCTGTAGGTGCAGCCCTCGGTGCTGACCGGCTTCTCGTCGAACCTATATATTACAATTCGTTCATTCGTCGGTTCGTCAAAATAGTCCCCACCGTGAAAAAAAAAATTAACCTACCTAATCTTTCCACTTGCTATAGCAGCTTCAGCCGACAGACTGATCCATCCCATGAACGCAAGTCCAGAAAGTCCTCCGATAAGAGCACCCTGCAATCATTCACAAACCCCTCCTCTAAATATATAAGGCATCGATCGAAATCGTCGCATCTAACTTTAGAGAATTCCGAGCATACCGACGAGCTTCCGGATTATTTATAGAAATTTTCGACTGTATTTAGCTCCGCATCGCGCTATTTATAAAGCTCCATCTCGCGCGACACGTGTTGCTGTACACGAGAAACAAATATTTTGCCACGTCTATAGATACATATTTTTTCTGTCTCATTCGACACAAATATTATAGTCGACCATGTTTTTTTCTGATACATGCAATCTCTTGCGTAGTTCTTCACTATTATCTATAATATTTACAACTTGTAACAGTTGTGCGTGCGAATCATCACGTGTGGTGTTATCAGTAGTTTGTTGACTAGATAATCACGATTACGTTAAGAGGGTGCTGATCAGCGTGACTCACCATCAGCCTACTTAGTTATAGTATACACAGGAAGCGAAGCTCCATGATCATTTCTATTGTACTGGAGAGAAAGATGTATACATATAAAATACGTACGTTGGCGTTGATCCAAGGCACGAGTACGCCCATACTGAAGATGCCAAGCGAAGGTCCGCTGGTGATCGCACTGAGGCTCATCGACAGCTGCAACGTTTGTACAAAAAAAAAATCCTCTCGTGTCAGTCGATTTATTTTTTAATACGACAATACGAAAATGATAATGTGACATGTGTATATATGTACCTGTAGTACGTGGGAACCGGTCTTTTCGACGACTAAAACGAGGCCGGCGCAGATGACACCTAGGATGAGGACAGTGAGCTTCATGAGGATGTCGGTGGTTTTAGGGCTGAAGGCTGTCTTGCGGAAGGGTTTGATGAAGTCCTCGAGCACCACTGCAGCCATCGAGTTCAGACCCGTTGACAGAGAGCTGTGTTAATAGAATAACTATAATCGCTGTGCCTACTATGTATACGAATATATCGTCGTGTTTATATACATGAGTCATTAAAGCTCGATTCTTAAAAAGCTTCCTACGCAAATTTCGAAGAAACAACAATCGAAAATTGAATTTCAAATCAACTCGAAAAAATAAAAACACTGTCGCGATGATATCATACCTGAGCGCAGCGCTGAAAACACCTGCGACAAACAGTCCCGGCAGTCCTGGCAGTTCACCGAGGATGTTCATCATCAGCAGTGGCAGAAGTTGATCCTTGGCTCTCGCGAGCTTTATCACAAGAAAAGACAGCGACTCAGGCTTATCGTCATTGTTAAACAAAATATTATAAATACAATAATTTTACCTTGGTGGTAAGAGGATCGCACTCGTGGTACCAGGCGTATATGAGCATACCTGCGTATACGCAGATACCGATGAGCATAAGGACGCCGACTATGAAGGACCACAGCGCTCTGAAAATGAGTCAGAATTCTTGCATATCCTATACTCTAAACTTCTCGGAAACGATACGCAGTCAAATAAAAAAAATAAGCTAAAAATGCATCATTAGTTTCCTATTTATACCTTCTGGCATGGGCAATGGTGGGCAGTGAGAGGTATCGCTGCATCATGTTCTGGTTGATGGCGGATATTTGCAGCCAGTGCACGCAGCCACCGACCACCAGCGACCAGATTGTATGACGCGTCAGGGGACTCCAGTCGGCGCTGATCCAAACAGAATAACACGAGCAGCATTATTTTTATCATCATCGTTGCTTGCATTTCGAATTCAAAAGTATATTGTATGTCATTCGACTCACGTGGGAATTTCTATTCGGCCGGAGTCGAAATTGCGACGGATAACGACGGAGAGACCGCCGAGATCCGATGTGCCTTTTATTACGATCAGAAGCATCGCCCCGAACATTATGAAGGTCTGAACGAAATCGGTCCATACCACTGCGCGCAGTCCACCCTGTTGGAAAGTCCGTATATGTATGTAGTTTAGCTTATGTGAGACGGATATTTTTGAGGGTTTGTTTGCTATATTCAATGAATTTTTAATTTTAAAAAATTATTTTTGTTTTGAAAAAAAATTGAAAATTATTTAGAACTTGGGTTTTTTTTTCTTCAAAAGTCTAAAATTCATAAATATTTGATATTAATTATAATGTACAATATAATTCAACGTATTATTCTCGAGCCAAGATTTTTCCTCGCCGAATGAAATTTATTATATTTACTTTAGGGCGTCGCAGCTGTGTATACGTATATACCATAAATTTAAAATAGCCATAATTATGAGGGGCTTTTTACAGCAGCCAGCTGTATCAATTACATAAGTACCTGCATGTATTACTTATATATACTCTTCACTTACCACACAAGTGTAGAAGATACAGACGACGCAGACGAACGGCGTCACTACATGGATGTTCACTCCGGTAACTGTATAAGAGATCAGAGAGAAAGACGTGACTTGACCATTCAACGAGTGATGATTCGAATAAGAATAAGAACAAATACAATTGCACAACTGGTTCTCACTGGCTCTCCATAAATTTACTTATATACAGCCGGAAGCACGTGCTTTTGTCGAATTTCGGGGAATCCCGGGATGTCTGACTGTACCGTGTACCTTATCTACTAACTTTCGATGCTTCGTAATATACGCTATACTTTCAATTTTATACTTTTTACACTTTGAGTTGTTTGGTTTTTCAGAATATATATATAAAAATGTTTTCTTCATATATTTATTATAAGCTTTAGAGTGTGTGAAATTAAGTATGCAGCAAGCATAACATTTTACTTAAAGCACGTTTAATTAATACTGTACAAAATGCTATAGAAGATTTTTTAAATTCTAACTCGAGCCTCGGATATAGGTAATAAGCTATGTCCAGACGAATAATAGTATATCGAGTGCATTGTCGTGATGTTTTGGAGAGCTAATGGGGATAATGGTCCGGCAACAACGAAAGAATAGAACCAGTGCGTGAATCACTGCGACGAACAAATAGCCCGTAGATATGCATACACACATACCTTGATTGAAGGCGAGCGCCGGGACGTAGATGACGATTGGCAACCAGGTTATCTGGAAGGCACAGTTTCACGGTCAGCTCTTATCTCTATTATTTACAAAGTATCATGTGGTATCACATGTTGAATTTCAAAATTAGTTTGATCAGTCATCTGTCTTTTCGTAATACAGATATAACGTATAAATTGATTTTTATTTGTATACTTTTAGTTCTAAGTCTTATATATAACGCGTAAAATTGAAAATTTCTCTTCAAACTATCAATGATTTTGAGATTCATAATGTATATTATGTAAAAAAACTTCGAATTACAATTCCAATGGCGAAGAGAATAGAACCAAGAATCCTAATCTTCTTATCAAACCTCTTCTCCAGATATTCATACGTGCTCGTAAGCTTGAGGCCATGAAAAACCGGCAGGTAGACATTCGACATGATAAAGCCAACTATGACAACCCCAAAGCCAATGCACAGATAACTCGTCCCGTGAACGTAGACCTCCGTAGGTGTTCCCAGCAGAGAAATCCCAGAAATGAAACTCGCGATGAGACTCATGCTGACGGGGAAGGTCTTCATGTTCCTGCCTCCAACCAAATACTCGTCTTCTCCATGAGGCTTCTTGACGAAGCCAAAGTAGATACCGATACAGCCACACGCCAACAGCATCGACACGAAGATGGAGTAGTCCGGCCAGCCGAAGTTTTGCAAAGAGGAAATTACGTCCTGGACGTTGGGCATGTCGGCACCGCCGACTCCTGGGGATGAAGCTGACAGAGCTGGGGAGGACTCGTCGTTCGGGGCCGCGCCGACGGAGGAAGGGATGTTCGACGAGGCCATCTTCTTGCAGGTGTATATTCTCGGGGCTTGATTATGTACTTATTGAGTTGCAGCTGCTCCTGCTGCTGCTGCTGCCGAGGGTGATGCGGTTTGGATGGGCTGTTTGCGAAGAAAAGATTTGTGAAGAGACTTGGAATGTATTTGTAGTGTATTGACGTGATATAAATGATGGATAAAATTGTATTGTTCGCGATTTGCTTTTGATCGGAGCTAATTAATTAATTAATTGCTGATTACCGAGCGGTTTCAGATTGTCATACGGTGTAAATGAATTAAAAAACCTACGAGGATGATCAATTTGATTGAAATAAAACGAAATTATGCAGATATTTGATTAAAAGCTTGGCTTGATTTTGACATTATAATTGAAATGCGCCATTATTCTTGCATGTGAATTAGAATGAAATAGAAACAAAATTGAATTGGTCCGGTAGTATGTAACTTGTGCTATAAATATAAAGTTCCTCAATTGGAAGAACTACTTTTGTGATGCAATTTCTGTACTTTTTACAGGATCGAGTACAGTAAAATAAAACTGATTGGGCTTCAAAGGCTGACGTAATAATCTAATGTATGCAGTGCCTGCAGTAACCATCGTTTCTTCAATCAAACTATTTCGTACAGAACTATTTTTAAAAAGCCGTTAAAAATTATTTTTTTATTTGACACATACGATTTGTACACACTGCTACTGTAAAATCGATGCGAAAAACAATGCACAGTGCGAGTATTACTATAATATTGATAATTACTATTTCAATTTTCTTTAATAAACCGACATTCTTCTGACACAGTACTACACGCAAAATAAAGTATGCAGACAGCTTATCTCCACTCCCTTTTTCGTGTGTTCTACCATTTATTACGGCCTACCGTGATGCTAAATCAGTATTTTTTTATTAAAAGCGGAGGGCCTTCACCTTGCATTTCACTTATTTTTATATTTTATTTATTATTTTTATAACGAATGGTTCTTTCACTTTGTGCGTATTCATAACAATACCAATTTATGAATTTACTATCCTTCGTGCCAAGAGATATCGTTCTAGGCTCCAATTTCTTTAACGTATATAATTTCAATTTGCAATATACATCCTGGTCACGTCATTCAATCAAAAATGAGTTTATCGTCAATCGCTCGCTAAACGTAGTTCGTTATTTTCTTAACAAGTGAAACAATTACGTTGAAAATACGTTCAGAACGTGTTCGTGAAACCTGTGTTCGAGTAAAACTAATTTAAATTAATAGAAATACAATATTTCGACACCTGCAAAAACAATATAAACAAACAAACGAACCAAAGTCAAAATTACCAAGAAAATGAAAATCTTCCAGCTGCACCAGCTGACAGTCTTTCCTATTTTCCGACCGGGAAAACAATAGACCGCCGCACACGTTGGTGCACCGATGCACACGACGATTCACCCCGCGATAGCGCAGGAGATGCGCACTAGGCTGTATCTCAGCATACACTGCCGTGTCGCGTGCGAGTCGACAGCGATTTTCTTGTTAAAAGCGACAATGGGCACATAAGTGTAGCCCCAAAGAGGCGATCGCCTGGCCGCTTGGCACGGCCAAGTGGATAATACGGCCTAAATTCGTGCAGCCGCGCGTGTTACTGTTGCCGGCTTTTTCTTTTCATACTCTTTTTGCGTTATTGGGACACGTGCATCGCTCTGTTTATCTTTCCTCGTGACTCTGTCTTATTTTGCTTTGTTGATCAGACAACTGGAGTCTATACCTTGTCGAGTATTGCAAAGAGAAATGCAGAAAGGATGACAAGGACTCGAGAGCAGCCGGGAGGTCAGACTGGATAGTGCTCGAACGGATTGGAGCGATTTCTGCGGCTATCATCTAAATTGTGCTTCTAGAATGACCCTTTAGCACCACACTCTCTGCTGCTGCACATGATGCTTCGTATTATATATGCAAAAGGACGATGTGCGCTTGCGTAACTGAGAACACACGCTCTGTTTTGGTTCATACTTTTAATTTATTATCAAATGTAGAATAGATTAGAATTAAACATAGTGCGTGGTGTGTGTACTCATCGACATCCCGTTACAATCGTACGTTACAAACAAGCAAAAACAGAATTATCCCTCGTAGAATGTGGGTAGCTGGTTTCCCAGAATCACTTTGCGCTCAATGCCTTTGTCGGTGATTACTCCTAATCGAATGACGCCACCGCTGCTTCCGTCACGGGACATGGCGAGAGCCAGAGCTGCAAAATAAATATTTTGTACACACGGAATTTCCAGAAGGTATTAAATTGATTGTAATAGTAGGTATCAGAGGCTTACTGTTGGTCACGAGCTCAACGGTTTGATCCTTGGTCATGCCAGGCTTGTAGTTGGCATCCACATAACCATAGACGTAGCTAGAGCCTGAGCCACCAATGGAGATGGGCTGACGCAGACACATGCCTCCCAAAGGCACACTGTAAACCTGACCACCCTTGACAGAGTCCCAGCCAGCTACGAGGATTCCGGCCATGAGAGAGTCGCGGTAGTTGTAGCAAAGCTCCCTGAAGACATTCGCTGCCGTCTCGACGCGCGGCTCTGTGCCTAGCTCCATTCTGAGGGCATAAAGTTGTTTTTAGTAGAGTGGATTAAATAATTTTTGTAAGTGATGATGCGACTTACCTGTGGAATCCCAAGTGATAGTTTACAATGTCTGAGATTGCCTGAGTATCTGCTGATGATCCTGATCGACAACAGTAGATGTAGTCGGTCACTTTTGTTAGTTTGTCAGCCACACGGTTGGCTACGTAAGCTCTGTAATATGGAGTTGATGTTATTCAACAATAAGTATTTTGAAAATTGAATGATTGTAATCTAATGTACATACCCAGTAGTGGAGCGTGAATCAGCTCCGATAACAACACCACCTTCGAATTCACAAGCCATGATTGAAGTCTGTTAGGAAAAGATTATTTTGCATAAATAATTATTCTTCAATTCTCTAAATGACTATAGTAAAAGACAATTTGAAATAGTTTAAATGAAGTTTGCACTGTCATCCTAACCTACAAAATCAACAATTATTAAAGATACAAAAAACTTACTCCGGTACTGTGTTCTGCGTGTGCCCAGTCCGGGACCAAGGAATCCGACATCGCATTTGCACTTGCCATCATGGGACCGGCTACGTTTGCCATTGTTTATCAACTACTTCAACAATTACTGTTTATACTGTAAAATCACGTCGGCAAATCTGTCCTGTGTTGACGGCGACTCTTCAAAAACTTACATAGACTGGTGGCGCTACCTGTATTCATAATTCGCGAGAATTTTTCTTAGCGCTCTTTTTAAATTAGAGAATTGAGAAAAGCAAAAATTTAATAAATCAAAGGGTTAATTATCTAAAAATGACAATAAATTTTTCAAAACTTTGGTTTTATTTAATCGTCTTGTAAATATAACTTTCTACAAACTTCTGTGATTGGAATATCAGAAACTGGTGGTATACCACCATGAATACGTTTTTTCTGCTTCAAGCAATATTCATCTGTAATCGTTCTGGTATCATCGATATTTGGAGTAAGAGTCATATTTATAGCTGGATAAATGGCAAAAGCAAAAACTGCAATTGCTGTCAATATCCAAATTGGAAGAGCTACTGCCCAATACTTTGATGGCCAGTAAGTGAGTCCCAGTTTTTCATGTAAAAATTCATCTGGTATAAAAGCCCATACAAGATATAACAACAGTAACATGTTAGATCCTATGTACATGGCATATCCATAGACTGATCTAGGACCATATGGTGCTGGGGTGCGTTCCGACATTTTGTTTTATTAAAAATAAAAATGTATATCTAAGCACAGTGTATCTACTTTTTTACAGTAATGGTCAGTAGTGATCATATTTAGGTTCTGGTGGACCAAATTCTTTCATAGTTTCAGTGACAAGTAGCAAAGCTTCAAAAAAGGATGTTAGTCCTACTCTTATCTTACGTGCCTCTGAACCAGCAAAGTTCCTGCAATAAAAATTCGAAATTAGAAAATAACGAAATGAACATCTATCCAGAAATAATATCGAAGTTAATAATAGCAACATACACTTTTAAGGTGTTTGATTCTAATGTCAATGTTTTCTTTACACCACTTCTGGAAGGCTCTGCATCTACCCTCAGTGTTTGATAAGCGACATCAGCCTCTCTTTCACTAGGAAATGGTACGGATAAATCACTAATAATTAAATTAAGGAAATTATTTTATTTCTACAGTATAAGTATGAATATTGCAATGGTTGTTGTATAAGTAATATGTGAAAGGATACACAGTAAGGTCGCTCATGATACTGTTATTAAACGTTCTTCAACTATCTTTATGTTACGAAACAAATAGTTCTCATTTTATTTTCTAGTTTATTTAACGATATTTTATCAAAAAAAAAAATTGGTTTGACACTCATTTACCATCATCAGATCTCAATACTCACAATTCTAAACACACGCGATTTTTGAGGTTATGTATACAAACTACGCATTTCTATACGCATGCGTAATTGCGTATCAAACCAAAAATCAGCTAACTTCACCCGACAGTATATCGAAATCGAATAAAAACAGAGGAAATGAATCCTCCTATTTATAGGCTGTATACCTAATAAGTTATATAGAAAAGTAGAAAATTTGTAATTGTTACAAATTTTTTATTAAATTAGTTATAATACTGATAAAGTACTAAGTTTTAAATAATTATTTTAGTTTGTAGAAAGTAATTTATAAAATTGTAAACTTTATTCGAATGAAATATGATGAAGAATTACTTTTGATTGATTATAAGGTATTGTATAAATGAACTATATTCAGAACTATGTCAATGAAATATCTCTGAATATTGAAATGAAAAAAGTTTGAGTTAATTAAAGTCAAGAATAAATAAGTGGTCTTCATTTAAACAACCTCTAAAATCATGGATGTAACACTGGATGATCGCTTGGGTACGCTACAACAAATAAGTCAAAGGAAGCTAGTCGAAATTCTAGATGTTATACCAGGAAAAAAGGATTTTATTATTGAGCAAAAATTGATGAAGATTCTTGATTCATTTGTAGGCGTAACAGTATTAAAGTATGATAAATGAAACTTAACTTTAATAATTCAGACCACTTACTTTATCTGCAATCAATTAATTTCAGAAAATATGGAGTTGACAAAATATTTAAATTTGCCCAAGGACTTAAACCAACAAACATTCAAAGGATTTACTTAGTCACCTGTGATTTAATAGTATGTCAAAATGCCTTTGATCAAATTCGATCTGAAATATCTCAGACACCTGGCCTTTCTCACCATATGTTGATAGCTCCTTTCATACCCATAACTATAAATAATCTTCTTGAAGAAAATGGTAAACATTTTTCAATATTTGAACAACAACTAACAATTTTTCCTATTATAATTTCATTTATTTTGCAGGACTTTCTGGTTTAGTTAGCTTGCGTCCATTAGCTTGGGAGTTTATTAGGACAGATGGAAATGTCTTATCATTAGAGATGCCATTATTTACTGATCTATATTACCATAAAGATAGCAGTTTACTTCCAGCTTTGGCTAAAAACCTATGGACACTACGAATGGTTATGGGAGCTGCAAATTTCACCTTAGCTTTGGGAAAGCATAGTCAGCAAGTACTGAAAATGATATCTTCAATGGATGACTCTTTAGGAACTCCTAGTCCAAAAGATGAATTTGGAGCATTAATAGTGATGGACAGGAGTCAAGACTTTGTTTCAACTCTTCTTACCCCAGTTACGTACTTAGGATTATTGAGCGAAGTAGTTGACATCAATATAGGAAATGCTACACTTGGAACCTCGCAAACAAAATTGGATCCTACTAAAGACCAGGTGTATGCAGAAGTTAGGGACAAGCATTTTAGTGATGCCTTTCCCACATTGCGCACAAAAGCCAAGGCTCTCAAATGTAATAAAAAATCAAAGTTATTATTTTTTAATCAAAGGTTATTATGTCATGTATCAATATTTCTTTGATTCCTTTAGCTGAGCAGGAAGCAATGCAGTCAATGAAACTGGCAGAAATGAAACATTATGTTCAGAATACTCTTCAAAAAACAACAAAAACTAAACAACAACTTGAATTTCATATTTCTGCTTGTGAAGCTGCTGTCAATGCCCTTGCTTCAAAGTTTGAAGATTTACATTCTATAGAAACTTCAATCCTTGAATGTAACAGAAGAGCAGAATGCTTGGATTATATATTGAGAAATATTGGTAAAATTTTTTACATTTTATTTGTGATAATAAAAAATTTACACCAAAAATATTTAATGTTCTTTCAGATGACAATCCTGCCAGGAGTCTCAGACTTTTTTCATTGCTATCAATAACAAGTGATGGAGTTACTAATAATGAGATATTGCCTCTACAAAAGGCTCATTTACATGCTCATGGTTATCAAAATATACCATTGTTTCACAAATTAGAAAGTTCTGGACTATTAAGCACCAAGACAGAAAATATGCTCAAGAGACTACCAAATTGGACGAGTAAATGGATGGCCAATGCCAAACGTCTTAAGCTATTTCCAAATCCATCAAAGCCTGTAGATTTAAAAGGACCCACCTGTCCAAGCTATGTTTTTAGTGGTTCTTACATACCAGTTATAGTAAGTTACTACTACTTAACTAACATGTAACATAAAATTTTAGTTTTTTACAATAAAACTAATTTTTATCCTAGGCTCAACTTTTAAGTATAGTTAATTCACAAATAACAGATCCAAAATCTTTCGAGGAGTTAGCCAACACTGTTGGATGCAGTTTTAGTGGAATCCAAGGACCAATTCATCCCCAAACAGTAGTGATTTGTGTAGTTGGGGGAATCACGTATAGTGAAATATCTGCCTGTAGGCTGATAGAAAAATCAGCGGGTATTCAGTTAGTTTTAACATCGGACTGTCTTTTGACAGGTACTAAAATCATTGAGAGTCTGCAAAATGCCTGATTAGCCTGACAAGTATATTTTTAAGAATCATGTTAGCATGTACATTTTTTACTGTATAAATGTAAATGTATATATAATTTTATTTATTTTCTATGAAAAAAATTTATATTAAAGAAAAAACTAGTTTATTTTATTCAGATAATATGCTATTTTTTTAATACTTAACTGTAAAGAAAAAAAAATATTTTTATCAAATAGATTTATAAAATAATGGATGTTAAATTTGCAATTAAATGAATAAATACATTTTCATTGAATAAAAACATTGATTTATTCATCGCCAATGTCATTATTCTCGTAGAATTTCTTTACTTATGAAATTCAGTAATTCCTGTTCTCTTCACGGTTACGATCACGATCACGCCTCTGACGACCCCAATCCTGTCCCTGTCTATTATAATTCTGACGATCACGGAAGTTACCTTGATTGCCACCTCTAGAGAAGTAGCTTCCTGCAAATAAAATTAAGCATTTGATTCGTATTATCATTGATAATTAACAGAATTCAAATATTAGAATATTTCCTATTTGACGCACCTTGATGCTTCATCTCAAATATGCGCTCATTCGAATCAACGAAGTTATTGACCTTATCTGTCAATTGCAGCGCGAGTGACTGTAGGCGACTTGGCTCGCTACGGTGCATGACAACCGTTTCCGTGGGATCATCCAAAGATGCCTATAAAATATATATTAGAATCTCTTCACTAGTTCTAAATCGATTTATCAAAATTGAATAATTACCATCAGTTCCTCATTGATGATCATTTTACTGATAATGGAATAAACAAGCGGTCTCTCCAGTTGGAACATATCGGCCAGTGTTGGCATAGATATCGAATCGTAAACGTGGGAGTAAGTGAAGAGGTACGTCCTTAAAGCCTCTTCTTTGATGAGTTTGGTTAGCATAGCGCGTACCTTATCGGCCTGATAGAACAAATCCCAAACCTTGGCGTTCATTTTCTCATTGATGATGAAGTTATTGCAAGCGGCCCAGTTGCCATTGCGCATAGCCTTAGCTGCGGCAACGACGTGCTCCCTCATTGATTCGGGTGGACCAACCAGCGATTGACGCTCGCTAGACCTCAGCTGCTGGTAAAAGGTCTTTGATATCATCCTTCTTCTAGCGTCGAACTCGTGAGCTGAAATAACAATGATATTGTGATACGGGATGTATAAAAAATATTGAATGTCATATTCAATCTGTCTATATACTTACCAGCCATGTAAGGAATTTCAATGAGCATAGCCGAAACGAGATACACGCACTCGAGCAATTCGTTATTGATGTGCATGTGGAAGGGCATCTGGCGCTGCTTCTCGATCTTCTCCTGTTCCTTGCTACGCTCGTGTTGTCTCTGGGGCAAGAGACCTTGAGCTAAAAGTTCTTTAACCTTACCGGTCATCATCAAATCTAAAAGGCAGCCGTGAGCATCCTTGATGTTAGCGTGACGGAACGCGCAGAGACCAAGATGAGCGATGGTACGATTGTACAGGATCTGAGTTGCCGGATCAGATTGTTGGATGGCCTCTTGCAAGTGGGACATGAGCATGAGGTCACGAGCTTGGAACCAGTTGTCGTGCAAAGCGTGGTGGTAAATGTGCGAAAGAATGGCTCTTGTTCTCAGACGGTTAGTGTCGTCGTGGGCGTAAACATATTTACAAAGCTTTTCCATGACTTTCACAGAGGTGATAACGTCCGCCGGAATTTCCCCCTAAAAAATCGTGATATAGTACACAGCTTTCGCATTATAGAGGTAGTGAAAGATTTTGTAAAACTTACGTCTTTTTGCTTCAGCACAGTAGGATCGAATTTATAATAAAGGTGCTCAATCTTACGGAGGTAGATACGGCACAATTCCGATACTGAACCCTTCCTTTCCAAGTACTCCTGGACTTTGTCGATGATAGTTGTCACCTGTTTCTCATCCTTCAACCTATATTGAATCGTTGCAATTAAATTTAATAACGAATGCTATATTAAAAAATTCATAAATAGTTTGTTTAACGCACCTCTCTACATATTCGTTGCTGTGAGGATCGCATTCCTTTAGGAGTTTTGTAAACTCTTCATCCAAACGTTCAACCAAAGTAAGGACACAACCGTGTAACTTAAAAGGAGCCTTTTCATACTCCTCTTCGTCCTCGGGAATGGAATCAGCAATAATCATATCAGGCGTGGCCGAAAGAAGGTTCAGCATTTCTGTGATGCGCTCCAAAAGCCTAGGAAAATAGATAAATACAATTACTCACTTTGTTGCATCATTTGTTAAGTTATGTATAAAAGTATGTATTCATACTTGGACCAATATTCTGGTTTCATTGCATCAGACACTTTTGGGTTGTAATCGAAAATTGAAGAAACTATGGAGAACTTTATTTTGACTGAGACTGCAGCACCAAGGTTGTGAGCTTCAGCAATAGATTGCAGTTCATGCAACAGTTCAATTTGCTCTCTTCTGTCAGTCCTCTTCTTACCACGAGCAGCAATGATTTCGTTCAATTTTTTCAACACTGCAACAGTGTTGATCTCAGCATCTTTAGCGAACATTTTCGGCTTTTCTGATGGGATAGCAACTCCTCCCTTCACGGTTTCCCATTCGCCCTCGCCATCGTCTTCCTCGCGCTTCTTCTTCCTATCCTCCTTCTTACGATCTTTACGATGTTCCTTTTTGATTTGTTTCGATTCTTCATCGACTCCTTCCTTTTGAGTTTTCCTGAAGTAATCTGCACCAACATGCTGAGGCTTATCATCATCTGAGCTGCTGGAACTTTCACTGTCAGAAGAACTGCCCCAGTCGGAATCACTTTCACTGCCATCATCATCAACCCCTTTCTATTATTTTTAAACAAACACAATTAGTAATAGCTAAACTCCCAACATTTTTATTTTTATAGGCAATTTAAATACCTTGAATTTGGAAGTATCTGGTGCACTGGGTTCTTGTTTCCTGAATTCATTGGCACGGTTATCATCATCAGAATCTGATTGCTCAGCTAAAAAAACAAGTTGAAATTAATATACATTTGCTGAATAGAGAAGCTAAAAAAATTCTGATCTGAGTAGCAAAGTGTACCCTTCTCTTCTTCTTCATCGTCGTCTTGGTCTGGATTTTCACGGAACTTGGCAATCTCTTCTTCAAAGTCTTTGTTGTATTTCCTCAATTTTTGACGCAGAGATGTCAATGATTTGGAGTTGTTCTTTGACATATTCTTACGCCCTTCTCTGTCTTCCCATACTTCATTGATAAAATCTTCCATTTCAACTAAGCAACGTATATAGAAACGTGGAGTTTGTCCACTTTCTTCCTTTGAGATGACAGGTAAAGCCTTTTGGTAGGCCCTCATCAGGTCCTCAAATGCTGCAAAACAATATATTCGTTAAATTTTGCATTGTAATAACATCAATAGTATTCTGAAGTAATGAGATATACGTACTGCTAAGCATGCAGCTCATATCTTTAATTTTCTTGTAGTTTCTGATTAACTTGATGAGATTTGTGATCTCTTCGTATCTCTTCTCCTTCGTTGACCTAACAACGCGCTTCGTTTCTTCTTCCTCATCGCTAAACTGTAAAAATTAATGTTTTGATGATTAGCCTGTCTAGACTTCATTTATGTTGTTTGCGATCAAGGATCAATGTCAAAAACTTACAGTAAAAGCTGCTGCTGGTGCGCGTTGAACCTGCTCCTCCTCGGTGGAGGTGTCGGACTCAGAGTCCGAACCAGTGGCAAAGAAACGACTCATCTTGACTTACTAACTAGAAAGCAAAAAATTAACAGAATCAGCAATATTGTTAAAAACCTTCCTTCACATACTTATAATCTACTTTGCGCAATTTTTCGCAAACAACACCATTACAGCTTTATAAACTAACGATACGACGATTTCGACGTAGCGCTAAGTTTTTCCAAAAAAATCAATAATATTATAATGTTAAAAAACACCACTGTTCACGTGTACAGGAGGAAGCCGAAGAACTCGGCTGGCCAAGCCGTCAAACACATTGTTAAAATAATGGCTGTATTTTACACTTCTCCGGTAGACGCAAACCACTCAAAATGTAGGCGAAAAATTTTTTTTCCTGGAAACGCTAATTTGGTACACTTACTCGCACTAATTATTTTTGATATTTCAAAATAATAAATGTCGCTTCCTCCACTCCCAACAATCCACTCGAAAGAGGTTAAGACCGCACCGTAATGGCTTGCAATGGCGGGAACGTCCATTGATAATGAAAAACTTTGTAGAGGGACGACCTGTCGAGAAAAATTACGTGGTACACACTCGCGTTTACGCTGATGTCGCCACTATCGTTATTTTAAAAGCATTATTTGCTATTATTGGAAGATATATTATTCATCATCATTAAATCTTGTTTAAAATTTGAAAGAAGACTTTATAGTGTTTTGAATCATATAACAATTATAAAATTACGATTAAAACACATTTTTTAAATATTTGCATCTCCTACTGTCTATAAATATATAAGATAAATAATAATGTTTTATGGACTTTGTAGTCTTTTCAAAAAACTCACTGCTTTACGATGTGTTCAGAGTCTGGTCTTGTCGTATACTGCACGCATTTTGCGTCTTCCCGCGCTCGTTCTTCATTAATAATATATGAACACAATCATATTCAATTGCTGGAAGAAAGACGAAGAAGAATCTCGTGGAAATTACTGCAATTTTATAATAGCATCCCCAAGTTTTTAATCACCCGCGAGAAACAATGTATTATGTGGCGATTGCATATTCTGTTTGATATATATCATGATGCGGGCGTCTATTATTTCTTTTTACAAAGGGAATCTGCTACTTTGAAACAACTTTTATACACATATACTGTGACGATATTTTATTAATTATAGATCAGATAGACCGCGGATGAAGTGTACTTCAATGTATATTTATATACATACCGCTTACAAAGAAAGCCTGCTTTATGAGACAATCTTGCCATTCGTGTATGTACAGTGTATTAGCGATATTTTATTAATAAAGATCAATTATACGCGATCGCAGTAGTGAGCGAAAGAGCGCGGCAATAATGACTTCGTACATAAGTAAGAAGGCATCGCAATTTGGCGCGTCAATCATACAATCCGCTTCATACGCTGCAGAGAGACTTCAAAGAAACTACGTACTTTTTCCACAAAGTGAATTTTATATAATCAAAGAAGTTCGCTTGAAGTACAAAGAATAAAAGAATTTACCATCAATTTTACCACTGCAATTATTCCGCATCTCGTGCACTGCACTGCTATACTCTTCAATAATTCACGTATAGCGCATTTCCATCAAGGAATACTTAATGCCGGGCAACGCGTGAGATATAGAACACAACAGTGTATTAAGTATTATACTTACTCATGGGTGTGGGCAAGTTGTTCGAGTCGCGCAAGTTCTTACTGTGGCTCTGCGGCATCTGGCCTGAAGACAGTCTTCGCTATCCGCTCTTCAGTCTACTTAGGCTCTACTTCATTGCGTCAACTCAATTCTTAGGCCTCGTCTACTTCGTCGTGTGTACTCCGATCTTCTCGACTCCTGACAATTTTCCAGAGTAAGTATAAATATAGTGTATAATGTCACTGAAAAATTAAGTTAATATCCTTTTTGCAGATTCGTCATCGAGTTTTGCGCATTTGGATACAGCTCGTCGAAGATCTTATCCTTAGTTTTTAATAGGTATAATTGTGAAAATATTTTTAGTATGAATTTTCAAAAATAAAAATGTTTTTACACGCACTCCACAGAGATGAAATAGTAAATTTGATTACGTCGACGATGGAGTTGGACGATGAGTCACAGAAGGAAGACAATGACAATAACAACAAGGTTGACGACGGCGAGCTGGAAATAGCGAGATTTTGGTACAATATTGGAGCTACTATTGGCAAGTATCTTGGAGTAGTCTATCCCACTACCATCTGCTTCTACTTCATTCTGCCATTTTTCGCGAAGGGCAGGTCTTTCCCACTCAACATTGTATTCAGACAAGATTCGCTCGTGAGTCCATGGTAATTTATACCTGTACAATTAAACTTTTATTTCATCGCAAAAAATGCATTTATTATAAGTATATTAGATAAGATACTACTTCACAAGTTTAATGCTCATCAGGTTCGAAATTACGTACGCGGTGCAAACTTTTTTTGCCGCTATGTTCTTGACGAACGTGGTAACCACCGATCAGGTCTACGTGATATTGATCTGCAAATTAAGCGAGAAACACAAGCAATTGGAACGTCTATTATTGTTCCCTGCCGATCGGGTTAAAAGCGCATTAGGTATGAAGACTAATAGAAAAGACCTCTTGAAACTCGTCATTCAAAGGCACAAGGATATCATAAACTTCGGCGAGGAATTGTGTCATGCCTTGTCCGACGCCTTTTTACTGCAGCATTTTTTCGCAACAGTCATGATCTGCTTTGCAGCGTTCATGTATTTGGCGGTATTTATATCCACAATTATATCATAATATATGCATATGGCTTCTGCGCATTTCGAATTAATTATTAAATTGATCTCGCGATCATGATTTTTATTTACTTCTCAGACCGACAATCAGAGCGTGTCGAACAAAATGATCTTCTTAATGGTCCAAGGAGTTTTGGTGCTTTTCATCATCTGCTCGGCGGGTGAGGTAATAACAACCAGAAGCGAAAATTTGCTGGAAGCATTCAATCTGAGCGAACTGTCTTGCAGTCAATTAGGCGAATTGGATGCGATAACGCTCAGACAAATGGTACTGGTGATACTGAGAGCACAGAAACCGCTCAGACTGTCAGTAGGAACCTTCGGCATTATAAACCTCGACTTCTACGCTCGTACCTTGAAATCTGCATTCTCGTTCTTTACAGTGCTTAGAACTGTTTATGCGTGATCGCCCTATGAGCGACTTGAGGTTTTAGAAATTTTGGCAATAGAATCTACTTTTTATCTGCAGAAACGTCTTTTATTTTTTTTGCATTCGACTTTTATACTCCCTCGTCCTTTGCGCATGTGGAAGAAATATTCAATTAATTAATAATATAATGATATTAACGTTGGCGGGAATCGATGGGTCCATATTATAAGTGCTAGATGTATATGTTTAATAGCAAAATCTTAAGTTTATTAATTATATGTATAAATATTTACAATCTATATATATACACGTAGTCACTCGAATCGCACAACCATCTCTCGAGGCACAAGTGTTCATCACAATCACAAACTACATAATTCACAGAATTATATATCAGCTTTCTCTAAACTCATGGTCTATAATCTAGTCTAATTTCTCAGCCAGTTTCTCCGTCGACAGCTCGTCTATCGTCTTCACGATATTCGCGTTCTTATCCGTCACTTTGTTATCCGTGGGAGGAATCGGTATCTTTTTCGATCTCTTAACGATAAAGTACTTCTCCAGCTTCCTGAACGGACCCTCGATACCGATCGCGATCAATAGGGCCAGCGAGAAGGAGTAGACGACGTCGGGTACCAAATCCCAGAACTGTAAGAGAAAATTTGTTGATCATCATTGAAAATGCAATTCTTTTTTTATTATTATTTTTTGTTCTATGGTGCTTACCGTATTGTGAATGCTAAAAGTCCTGGCAGTTCTGGCAGAGCCGGCGTCGTACGACTGGAGAATGTTGTGCGAGAGGAAGACGCTGTAGGTCAGTCGACCAAGCGGTTGGACCCAACCAGGTGTAAAGAAGTTGTAGTGAAAATCTGAAAGAGTACAATGAATCGGCATTAAATAACGATTTATATTTTGAATTATCATATGCACATTATTTCACAAGCTTATAATATTTTCCGTCGTGGCTCTCGTTCACAAAAGGGATTGCCGAAAGCCACTTCGAGAGACATTCAAATGATCCAAAAGGACTGCAAGGAGGCCAAGGGAATATCATAGAAAAAAATAGATTGACTCGCGTTGCATATGAATTCAGCAGCTGTTGCAACAACGCGTTTTACTCGTCCCAAAAGTATGTATATCGAGAACGCAGTACCATGAGTGTATGTGTATGATTGATAGGACTGCCGCTATGGACAGGACTTTTGAAAGAATTGCGCAGAGCGCTTGTGAAAAAAATAAATAATAACGCGAAGAAGCGTCACTAAGGCCAAATTTCTTTCTATCACTTCACTATATATCCAACAACAACTCGGTGTTGGAGCGAGCATTGACCGCGAGCTACGCTCTCCGAAGTATAGATATAAGCCACTTGACAGCTATGTGTCAAGGTCAGCTTGCTATGAGTAAACGTTCATTTTAAAAGTCGTGTGTTCTATAGACAGCCCATGTTTTGCTTCATGTTCATTCAAATTGAGAATTCGGACTCACCTAATCCATCACCCATGGTGATGAGCAGGACAATGGAGCAGAAGCTCGCGGCGAAGGCGCCACGGTGAAGACTAGCGTAGAGGGCCATCTCGAGAGAGGACGGGTTCGAGTTGGGATTGTAGTACTGGTAACCCAGAGACTGGGAGTAGATGCTCAGCAGAACGGCTAACAGGATGAAGAGACCCTGGGACAATCTCTGTAATTACAAGAAAAGGTAGTTATATAATTTTTTAATATATATGTTTTCAGTGTCACTCGAACAGAGTTCCTTTTATCCAGGTGATTCATCTAGTAAGAATATTCGCACATTAGTACGAAAAAAACAAATATTTGGCCGACGTACCTTAGAAATGCGCCAAGAGGCTTTTTGGTAGTCGTAGAGAATGGCTCCAGAGATTACTCCCACCAGATAGGCCGTCATGCGCAGGTGAGACTTGACGTAGTAATTGACGAAGTACGAGTCCATCTGTAACTTGCTCAAGCTGAAAAGAAGTTGTCGTTTTCAATTAGCACTAACTCAAAAGACAAATTTTTCGATAGATAAGGTGTGATAAAGGTACATGACATCACTATAACAAATGTTTATTCGCGAGATGTCAAAGGTATACACTTACTAAGGGAATCCGATGAATAGCGGCTGGAGACGGTAGACGTAGGTGAGGTAGAAAGGTATCAAAATACTGATGAAGGTCGCTGCGCCGAGAATCGAATAGCCGACTCGTCTTGGATACTTCCAAAACGCGTATATCAGAGCGATACCGATCAGGTAGCAGTGGAAGTCGACCGCCAGGTACCACGATTGGAATATGCACTGTGTATATACAGAAGAGAATTATTTCGTTAGTAAATTTCGTTTTATAATTTAAAAAATGTCGATCAAAGAGTAAAAAAAAAATTCCTACCATTCTGTCCATTGTCATGTAATTGTTGAGGTAGAACAGATTCGCCCACCAGGTCGCAGCGCAGTTCTCGGCCTCGACGCCGATCTTTGACTTCCACTGAGGTCCGGATCCCATGTGGGGGAAGAGGTAAGCGTTGAAGAAGATCAGCAAAGCGTAACCCGGTGTAAATCTGTATTGAGAATTATATGCGATTATATATACGCGTGACGTTTCAATAATTAATATAATTTATACATAATGCATCCAGATCGGTATTTGTATAGCTTACCTGAGGAAGCGGATCAGGGTTAGCCCGACGAAGTTCATGCGCTTGGTCTTGTCGAATTGATCCAAGAGACCATAGCAGGTGAGAAGACCTCCGATCGCGAAGAAGCCGTCGACGATTATCGTTCCGTTGTGTACCATTATGAAGGACGGGACGTCGAATGTCTGGAAGAAAGTATGATTTAACGTTTGTTCGTTTTTTTATAAAATTGTCTTGATAATAATATAATCCTGCAAATAAAAATAACTCACGATCTCAAGGTATCTCTCATTGACGACAGTGTTGAGATAGTACTGCATCATTCTGTGTCCAAGTACTACCAAACACATGGAGAAAAATCTGATCAAATGAATGGTGTCCAATCCACGATGCTTGTAGCTGACCTCGAAGATTGTATGCAGATTGCGCTTTGCCGAGAAGCAAAGCAGCAACTGCCGACCCCTAGAAGTGCCCAGTTTCTCCTCTTCAGTGCTCAACGTGCCGTCGTAAAGACTCGCTACGACCACGAGAGCGAAGATGCTGAACAGCACACAACTGAAAATTCGAAAGAAATTTTTTAATTTTCTTTTTGTGCACATAATATAGCCACAATAATGACTTATACTTTCTCAGCTTACCAGTAGATAATGGCGCCGGTCGAGAATTCAGGTTCCTCGTGGTAGGCCTGGCAGTTGTTCGGATCGACGCTGACCTTGACCAGGAGATTGTTCTTGGCTGCGTAAGACTCGAACGGGCCCTGCAGAGCGTGTTGCACATCCTCGGCACTACAGGCCGAAGGTACGCATAAGGCCATTTGCAGCATGTACCGACGGATGCGCCTGAAATCGCCCTTTTCCTATTGGAGAACAGGTGTATTGGTATCGTTATTACATGGCGGCGGATTATTTTGTTTAATTTAAGTTTCTTATCAAATTCACTCTCAAGTTTCTAAATAAAATAGTCTAATAGATTATTCGCTTTGCGAGACAAACAACGAGTACGCGGAATTCCTATAGATATATTCACGTGATAACGATATATACTTTGAAGATGCTGCGTCAATCGGGTTCCTGAATTTCGTCGTATTATAACGGTCGGTTTCATGAATTAGAGGAAACTTTTTCATTGACGTTTCTTTTGCTTATATTCCAGTCGCGCGTTATATCATATACGCACACATCGAATGAAAAAAATATATGTTAATGCCTTTCTTTTGTCTATAAGAAGAGAGGCTTCTTCAGAATTCTCTCGTATAAAACATGCAGAAGTAGTAGATTCTTCCTATATCAGCATAAGACACAATAATAAATCGCAATTAAAAAAATGTCAACGTTTCTTACCCTAATCGCTTCCCAAACAGACTCATTGGGATCGAATTCAAAGTCGAGCTTGCCCTCGAAGTCAGCCGATGTGTCCCTCTGCTCGTACTTGTAGTCCACCAAACAGTACCTTCCCTTGACATTTTCGAATCCATGACTGCCGGCTCCTTTCACCTGTGCGTCGATCCTGTAGCACTGGTCGAAACTGCCCAGATGTCTCGTCTGACCATCGATTATGCCGTAGGGGTACTTGGCCGAGGCGTCGAACACTGCGGAAAAATTTTCGGCTTCTTTAGTATCACGAGTTACAAATATTCCACTCACTATAGAGTGTTTTATTGTCGCGAAGTTTTGATGGGCGATAAAAAAATAGGCAGCGATAGTTTTTTTTTTTTGTACGAGACGGACTATACTGGTTCTCGAGAGGGACCAACAATTGATAGTCGAGTAGACTGTTTTTTGTTGAGATTATTCCTTTAAAATAAGAGATGCAAAAAAGTAACTGTTAAGAGAATTCATAAGGATAACTTTATCGATAATTCATATGATTAGCGTTTTTGCCGATAACGCGCGATAAAAAATGTACATTTTTTTCCTCTACATTTGCTATTCACGTGAATTTCCGATATATATATTTTTCTCCGTGATTTACGCCCATCCAACGCAATGATGACAGTCCATCTCGATGGAAAAATTCTATCTCAATCATGTACACATTCAAGGCCACAACAGGTATTCCTCATAGAGAAAAAGCAGTCTACTATGCCAATATGCAAGAATCCCAGAGGTCAATGATACAGCCTAACACCTTTCTATTCGCATTAATATATGCGTCCGAATATTAATCAAACTTTTTTTTATCGGTAAATACGTTTAAAACTTTCCCTATATCTATCATTGAGACGTCAGCTGACCCCCTTATCAATATTCCAAGTTCACGTACGTCTCAACGAAAAAATTGGGTCAGTCATTATGTAACTCAATCCTCTATCAAAATATCAAAGCAGATCACAACATGAAAATATATGCATATAACATAACAATTCCCAGCACTGATGTATCTGCGATCAAAATATTAAAAAAAAAGACAGAGGGGTCAATGACAACTTTGGATGCCTTTTAGAAAATTCGCGAATCGTTATAAATTCATGAATATATACGCGGCGTCTCATGACTATTCACGAGGGTCCAGATCATAAAACACTCGTAATCTTCCCCATATTATCGCATAAAATGATTCTCTATAACCATCTGTATCTATATCAAAATTCGAATACAACACACACATATATAGACAAGTGTTATACAGGCCTTTAGGAAAGTTTTCCTGGACCTATGGACCGGCGGGCATTTTTCGATGTGATCTATTGCGCAACTTGCGTCTGTGCGTGAGTCATTAAAGAAGGTGGCGTGTATAGAGTTTGTGTGTATATTTACAAGTCGAGGCGTTTGAACCTGAGCGGATATTCACGTGACCGGCTGATGATGCACTTCGCGCGTGGTGAGATGAGATTCGAGCGCTTAGATGATGACGTAACGAGGATGAGGATTGTAATTTAAAGGCTATCGGAGATTTGATGAATTGACTTTTTTCGGTGATTATTTCGCGCGTATGCTATGAGAAGCGTTTTTTTTTGTACATTCTTGATGGAAACGTTTACTAATATCAAAAATATTGAAATTAAACGAAAGATTTGTCGCGTTGTGAATTTCTGTTGTAAATTGTCAAAATTATTCAAATTAATCGCGGTTTAAATTATTCAAACTGAAGGTATAGTTTCTTCAACTTTCCTCTCTGATTAGAATTGACAAAAATTAAATTGATTTCAATCTTCTGTTAAGTAATGATAGGCTCTACTCTTGAATTGTTCAGTCTAGATGTATATAAGATAGATTTGTAAACATCGATAATAATCTAGAGTTCATTGACACACTTCTTCGCAAGCACTTATAGTACTATACTGTTACAATTATAAGCCGCATTATAGGTCATTAGTCAACTCATTCCAAGTCGCTATATAAATAAATAAGTATCAAAGTCTATAATTAATGTCATTTTATAGAATAGAAATTGTATGATTGTGGTATAAAACTAAAGTGAAATTCCTACTTCTAAACTTTTTACTATTAACTGTGATGAGAATAGAACTTATGTATTGAATGGGTCAATATAAGCAACAGCCCTAATGCCAAAATAATTACAGGGTTTATACATTTTGTTTATCACGAAATAAAAATAGCTAATATGCCAACCACGCACTTTTTGATCAGACATATCAGCAAAATGTTATGAAAAAAAAGTTGAGATGATACTCCTAAATTAATATATAATGTCAGAAAAATACCAAAATATTTAAATAATTTGTCTAGCATTGCGTAGATGTGAGCTTACGCACTATATCATCGAGAAAGAGCATTTCGGAGCACGACTCTTTGCTACGTATATACCTGGGTATGTTTACGAGATATTTTTCAAGTTTTTATCAGGATGACAAAATCATTGGTCATTGACAAGGACAAAGGATAGTTCTGATTTATCTGAAAATGTTATCGCTTATTATAACAAAATCCATCGCGACTTTGCAAAATTAGTAGGAAGATAAATGTTTAGCCGTACAATTCACACGCTAAGTGTGGTATTGGGGTATAAATGCGACAGTTACACTTTATGCAATAATTATTAATAAAAAATAATAATAATATAAATGCGCGTAAAACAGATTTACAAAGGAAGAAGTTTGTTGTTTCTCAATAAATAAAAAAATGTCTAAATTAATGATCCGATCGCGACGGAATTTCCTGACCCCGACACCGAACTCGCGTTTCTCTCGCGCTTCCAACCTCGGCACAAAATGTCATCTTTTACGATCCAGTCGATCTTGAACCTGATGTGTGCGAACTTCAATATCGGACACATCCGGACTAGACACTTTAGCCGAGTCGTATCATCTGCTATAAATATAGTCCTTGGCGAAATTACATTATTTTTTACGACGATCAATCGCGATTTACGATACAACTTTCATTATCGTAGATTTATATATTACGTTTAATCTACTGAGAAGGCTGATATTTGAGCCTGGATGAAATTTAGGATCAATGACATGCCATTGATTTTATAAGTTTGCGTAATAATTAAGTAGTGAATACATAAGTTTTGCACGTGATTATGCCGATTTTATCTTGTCGGGGATTATTTAAACGCTTGTATGATAATGTAAATTTTTTATTATTATACACAACTTTTTATGCATATATAAATTTAATAATATTGATTTAACATTGCTCACGTAATTCAAGCTGATGTAAATCAGTTTGATGAGATGCATCGTATTATAACAAATGATATCATAATCGATGAGATGCATAATCTATAAACATTTGACGTGAGAGGATACCGATATTAATCCATTTGTATTTTTATTAATGAATCACACAGGCGTATATGACTGAAATTTTGCCAACTATATTCATATACGTACATTAATCAGAAATAAAAAAAATCATAATTTACATACACGTGTAACTCCGCCACATTTTTATCTATATAGGTAAGTCATCCATCGGCGCAAGGACGTATAGCCAAGAGCTCTATTATAAAACTATAATAGTGCGAAGTCCTTTTAAAACGGATAAAAACAGGCATAGCTAATGAGAGACCGTATGAGAGAAAGATATAAAGAAGGACTCGGAATCATTTGCCGGATTATGGAAATGAAGTTTCGTGGGTTTGCGTCAAAGCCATCATCGCCACAACAAGAGATAAATTATAATGGGAAGTGTCGCATAGCATTGCTTCATTTGACATCGGATCAGTGAATTTTCTGTTCTATGATATGTAATATTAATTTATACGTAAATTCATTAATTTTTGTTGCAAACAGAAAAAAGTGCATGTGCATTAAAAAAATTATTTTAATAAATCAAGCTTATGAACAATTGTTCTAACAAAAATGCAATCAAAATATAAGGCCGTTTCACTATTCAAACAAACCACACTCTTATCTCTCTGCAAACAATCACAATTGTAAAATTTGTTTTCAGCACTGTGCACCTCATCTTATACGGTACAGAGTAAAACAAGATACACTATACGTTTGAAGTTTACAAAGTGTTTAATTCGAGCGCATTTTGTGAATTGCTTGTTCGGCTTATTGTGCATAATCGGCAAAAGTTTGCCGCTCTGGCGTGAGCACGTGCTGATTATGGAGCGTCTAAATCGCCAATATCAAAGCTGCATGTGTACGTTTTTGGGATAAGCACACGTTTCCTTGTTTTCGCGAGATGATAAGAGAGTTATTGTAAACTTACACAAATATTTTAGCATTTATCATTGATTTTATGTTAATAACTATATATACACACACACGCGAAAAGTCTTAGAAGTAGTGAATTCACATTGTTATCACGCTGTATCAATTTTTATAGAAAATTAAGCTTTATAAAATAAGCTCGCAAACGAATGTTTTTATACATCAGGGAAATGCACGTCTATATGTATATAGCTTTGACGGTAAATACACTCTATATTTTGGATAGTTTAACGTTCGAAAATTATTGTAAGCGAGGAGTTTTGCACGGTGTAAAGCTAAAGGTTAATGCACTTGCTCTAGCGTGTGTACTTTAGCTTGTTGCTGATTTTCAATGGCAAAACTGTAGATTAGTCGAAATCAATCGATTATACTCTTATCACTCATCAAGATCGAAACTTTTACGATAAAATCATTGTACACATTGATTATCTCAAGAAATATTCCGGAAATAATTTATAAACAATCTTTTTTAAATAAATATAAAATGGATGTTTCTCAAATATGTAAGAATATATAACTACTATACAATGACAAAAATAAAATAATAAAATAAAGTTTCGATCGAGGGAATTAAAAAAAAAAAAATTGCAAAAAAAACAATTCGATATCATTTCTAAAAAAAAGAAAAAAAAATACAAACGATAATAAAATTCTACTCACTCTGTGTGGCCCACATGCTGCCATTCCTCAGATCCTCGAGATACTTCTTCAGCTGACGCTTGCACGCACCCTCGGGAAGCGTCTCCGAGTTTGCGACCTCGATCGGGGGCAGCGGGACGTTCTCGTACCAGAACTTCCCATCCACCGTCTTCTCCTTCTTCGACTTGTCACTTCTGATGTCCTCGTCATCGATCTTGCACAGCGTCGAATTCGACGAGCACGACGTCTCGTTTTCCCCATTTGTAGTATTAAACTTCAATGACCAGCGATGTTCCTGCGTCGTGGTCACATTTTCCAAACGCAAGAAGGACTGATGCGCTTGTACCGCAACGAGCAGCATCAGAGCGCTGAGTGCGCTAAATTTCACCGGCATCTTTGAATGTGCTTCTTGTAATCAATTCAACTGTTTACCATCCAAGTATCAAAAATGCGATTCCTCAAACTGGCTTTTGTCGTTAAAAAATGGCTCAAATTATTTTCTCTTATAAAAAAATCGAACAAAGTATCGTCTCAAGAGAGAAGGAGCTGAGAGAATCGCCGGTCGAGGTGCTCTCGGCTCAACGCCGCCTCGTCTATTCAAGCGCACGGCCTTACTTCTTACGGCTTTATGATATTTCGATCGTGTCCCCACTACCGCGACACTATCACGCCGATATACACACACTAATATAATACTACTATAAACGCGACGATGGTCCTTTGCGGCAAACTATATAAACACTATGTGATGTATACTGCACGACGACTGTATCCTATATGTTGTCTCGTTCTCGTGTGACCGGCAAAGATCGACTGTGGCGTCCTTCGACCGGCTGGTAGGTGTTTGTATCGAATACTGAGTTTCAGGTATAAGGTAAAGGTTGAGGTAGGTACTTTGGACGAGTTTAGACTGGCAAAGGACGATCTCTGTGGGCGTAGGGTTATACATTATTTGCAGGGGGAAAGTGGCCTACGTGACCGATCGCATGTTAGATTCTGGGAAAGCAGGTGGAGTTTTCGCATATATATATATGGAGTATATTAAATGTACCGTTAGATTGTATTGAGGGCTATTTAGTACTTTGGAAACTGCGGAAACGACAGATGTTGCATCGGCAATTAACAGTTTTATACAGTTATAGTTTGCGTTTTGTTCTAGTGGTATCGATTTGCGATCGTTATTAATGTGTTTTTCTTTTTATTGGATTTGATTATTTAGGCGATTTATAAACCAATTTCATATTTCGTGTGTTAAATAAAGTATATACCATTGACTTGAACTAATAACGATATTGAAAATGCGCGTCATGTAAATAATTTAAATTTGTTATATATTTATATTTTTTATTTGTTAATAGCGTGTACAACTGCGTGGTTCCTCGTATCGCGAAACGACTACGTTTATCCCTAATTTTTAGACAAAAGCGAAGATACGTGCATTTCACAAAAAATATGGTATGCACCAAGGTTTAAGTGAGCTTTTTGACACCAGTCCAATTTACACGCTTCGTACACAATGTTATATAATCCACTGTAATATTATACTTGATAATTTAAAAACCTATAGACAATACATTTTTTATCGATGTCGTTTGCATCGATTGACTTAATAAAACTTTATCCATCGATACTACTTATTATACAAATATTACATAAAAAAATTTGCAGTTTGTATTCAACAAAAATATAAGAAAAAGCTTCACGTGCGGTACATTGCGCTTTATGCTCCTTGTATCGAAAAATAGCGTTCGATACACGTGCGAAAATTGATTCTACACTCGTGTAGAATCAACTTTTTTTCACTTGTATCGAATTATACAAGTTACACAACTTCTTTGAATAATTATCAAACTATATATCATCTTATTAAATTAAATTTTTTGTCAACCCGTGTGATATGTTTAGTGAAACGAGCATCAATTATTTAAAATTTCTTATAAGACACGATGAAAAATTAATGAAACCGAATACGAAATTTCTAACAATGCAGACTTACTATAATTATTCATTAATTTTTTAAAATCTTATTCCGAATAATTGTCTTTTGGTTTAATCACGTCCTCAGGGTCCTCTAGTTAATGATCAAATATAATCTTTGACAAAACATGTCACGATGCGTTTACGACAAATTTAAGTTGATAAGATGATAGTTTTACGATTGTACGAAGAAATTTTGTGACATTTGAATTTGAAAATTCGAATAACTTTTGTAATTGCAGAATTATTTGATTGCCTTGAAAAGGAGCGCTCCATGCATTTGAACCGTTTGAAACGTCGGCAGTTCAAATAAAGACATTTTACTCGCAGAGACAATTCGAGTAGTTATTTACAAATTTTGATTATTTACATGTATTCGATTCATCTACATTAATAATTTAAAGAATTATTATATGACAAATGACTTGCACAAAATTCCACGTAAAAAATTCTGCGAGATACCTAAAAACGCAGTCGTAAAACATAAAACAACTTTTTTTCTTTCCCACATCCTTTCGCTCGTCGCGCATATTTCAAAATTTTGGCTCGTGCTAATCAAGAATCTGCAATAATTTCTTCATACAACTATAAATTCGATAAGGAACTTACTTTGTCATGATGTATGTACACCAGATCCTGATGTCGATAAAAAAAAATTCTTCAAAACAACGCTAAATCGGCTTATAGCGTCGTTATCGTGATATTCGCGCAACTTGTTTGCGTCTCCTATGTAGGTATGATGAGATGTTGGCGTCTCTATGAGATGACGTCAATGAACGATATTTTTTTCTCATACTCCATGCAATCAATCTCTGGTCTGAAAATTGGATTTTTGTTTGTTATTTTAATACCTCTGGACGTCGAAGAAGCAGTTTATGAAGTAGGAACCAGAAGAAACAGCTATATGAGAGAATCTCCGGTATTAGGATTTGGATGTCGAGTGTTTTCTGCAAGTTGAAAGATATTAAAGATTTCCTTGTGTGTTAGATTTGCTAGCTTAGATATAATTCCTTCAATTCGTCTAGAATATTGTGGGTTGCGAATATAGTGGGTTGACTAATACTATAGATTTTAGTACGTCATATTACTTTTTATGTATTTTTATTAAATTTGTCGAAAACTATAACATGTTTACAAATGACCAGTCAAGCGTTTACTAGAGTTCATAGTAGATAACAAAAAATGTGTTTTTTTTTTAATTTGCTCAAATTTAAATCTGTTAATATTAAATTTTCTTTTTTGCAAATTTTTAAAAACTATATTATGTACTAAGACCTGAAGTTAATAGGTATACAAGCAGCAATGTTAAAAAAAAAATTATTCTACTATATATTGATCATTTCAGTAAATTGCAGTTTTCACACATATAACTGAGCATCCTGCACCGATATGAATTGTATAAATTATTGATAAATATATTCCATAATACGTGATTGTAATCTTACTAAAGATTGTATCTCTAAACTGAAAGCTATAATATAGACATTGATCGCAAGTATACATGGCATCAAAATCTCCTTGAGTCAGCAACTGTTTATGCACCCGAGTATGAAACTCAGTTGAGACATGAAGTTTATTTCATCTGACAATGAGTTCTAAAAAGGTTTGTATTCTTTCCAAAACTGTGTTACTGATTGAGGTAATGATGATGAAAAGTACTCGCTAGAGTATTCCAGCTTTTCGCGAGTATTCATAAGCCTTGGCGGAAACAAAGAAATAATATAATTATTTAGTAATAATGGATGGATCAAAATTTGTAATAATGTGGTTTGTGCATCAGTTATATATCAGCTTTTTAATGCATATCCTAATTGCATGAATTGATTTATATATCTATTTATGTACATCGAAGAAACTTTAAGCTTTTATCCCAAATCGCCAGATAACATACAAACATTAATATACGAGCTTAATCGAACAAAACATTGTAATTATTATTTCCTATTCCTATCTCATTACGAATTATACGCTGCATAAAAACGCACCTTTATTCACAAAAAACGTATTATATATATTATCTTAAAAATTGATTTTCAACTTGATCAAATCAAAAGCTAATTTAATTGAGAATAACTTTCTACCACGTCAATCTTTTTCAAACACGAATACAAACGTAAATTTAAAGTGTTACATCATATACACCGAGATGCAACTCAACGCATACCACCTCATCTTTAGTCATATAGCGTGTTTCGCTATCTCCCAGCAAAATAAACAGTCAACTAAAATCTCCTTCCAACCCATCGAACATACAGCTGAGCAATCAACTCTAACGAACTTATAACTCGATGCGCCAAAATGTACTGTCAAAAAAAAAGGAAAGGAACCTCATCCGCATCACGGGCGCGAAAATGCAACGCCGCGTGAATGCGCAACTTTCATCGGTGTGTGCACATGCACAAACGCGAGCAATACGACTTGTATACGTGAGTCTTACAGGTATTAAGCGAAAGGGGCAAAACTGCATCGAGAGGGGCGCGTATAAAAGGTAAGTCGGGCTCCGGACGCGAGGACAGTTTCTGTGCTCTGTTCCGCGCGCCTGCGCTTCGGCAAAATGCTCGAGGAAAGCGGGTAATTAAAATTATAATTGTTATATCTTATTCATTTTTTTTGTGCTTTAATATCCAACTTTGTGCTATTTTTTGTTGGATGTTTGCTTTGTTGTTATAGAAAAATAGTGTATCTGTGTTTTTTACTAGTGGTACGGAGAAGGCTCTTTTAAATTTGTTACGTTTTTATTCTTTTTCATTGTTGTGAGAATTAGTCTTCATAAGGCATATAATGTGATAAAATGTCTTGGTAATCTATTCTCTTGTTTATTCGTTATAAACAAACGTCGAACTGTGTATGCTTTTCAAACAGTTGCAAAATATTTTTCAAATCAAGAAAATCAAAGCGTGTCCCTATTTATAGAATAACGCCGCGCCGGTGGCAAAAAAACTCGGCTGATTCTATATCAATGAACTGTAACGATCAGGTAAAAACTCCTATTCGATACGCCCAATTATACTCCGTCGTTTGAGACGGCTAATTTTCGCGCTGTAATATTCTACAGTCGCTATAATCTTCTCGTCATTCGATGCATGTAATTGTCTCTCACGTAATAGAGGTGAACATTTTATCTTTTCTTTTTTTTAAACTCGTAGAGTTCACGCTATGTTTTGTTGACTATTATTTAATACGCACGACTATATTGGGCAAGAAAAAATTGGACATTGTTGATAATATGTCGGTTAATTACTAGATGTGAAATACGTAGACTTTATACTTCTGATAATAACAAGTTTTGCATACATTTTTACCAAAAATAGTAAAGTGGCATTTATTTATTTTATTTAATGCAATTTTTATTTCATGTGAAATTATGTGGCTAAAAGTAGCATTTATTATAAATTATTACTGCTTTTAATTTTAATACATTTACGCAATCGCGATGAGTTCTGCTCGTTAAAATTTTTCTTGAAAATTCTAAGAAACCAATCGAATTTCTTATTTTTTCACTTCTGTACACAATCAACAAGATTTTGTCACAAGAAGAAAACGTTTAATTCCCTCATTTCGAGTGACCAACAAAAATACAGTAAATCGGTCCCACCTCTCCGTGTACCAATCACGGGAAAACCCGGGCATTACAACAATCCTATCCATATTCGCACGAGATGTGCATACGCGCAGCGACGAGAATCATTGCGTAATTTACGCGCGCTCATAACCGCGCGCACTTGGCGCGCGGATGTTTAAAAGCCAAGCGCGGCTGCACCTTCCGCGGACATGCATGCAGCAACTTTCTCCCGGGAGATCTGCACGGGCCACGTTTCACTTTCCTTCGTCTGTTTATATATACACACTACTGCCGAGACTCGACGAAAGTGTCTCTCGATGCCGATCTCGATATAGATGCATTAAATGACCGGATGTATATATAAGCGACTGGGCTTTCAGAGATTTTTATTCAGGTGTTATGGAACCTCGAGGATTCAAGAAAATTAGTATTATTGTCGATCCGAATGACATGTATGTATAGATCGGTATAGATTCTAGAATTTATATAATTCATTCGGTATCAATGAGTTTTTTTTTTTTTTGCTCCTTGACACAGATCGGTAGGAAACTTCCGGTGCTATCGATTTTTTTTCTTTTGCTGAGGTCAAGATTCCCTCCGATTTTTCTGAAATAGTAATAATGCTTCCGAGATCGATTTTTCATTTAAATTTGTTTACGTTTCGTTTATATAGTGCTCTGTCTACGGCGACTCTAATCCTATTCGTACTGATACTCCTCTACTACTGGGGTACGAGAAAGCCGAAAGGATATCCTCCAGGTATTTAAAAATCTGTTTACGTTGATTAATAAAACATAATGTAAAAGAAAAAAAATATGAAAACTTTTAATTTTTCAGGCCCAAAATGGTATCCGGTACTTGGCTCAGCTCTCGAAGTGGCGCGTCTGCGAAAGGAGACGGGCTACTTTTCGGAGGCCTGTAATATACTCAGCAAAAAGTACGGCTCGATAATCGGTCTCAAGATCGGTATCGATCGCATCGTCATACTCAACGACTACGAGAGTATGAAGGCGATGATCATGAACGAGAATTGTGACGGGCGGCCCATCGGACCTGTTTATGATTCTCGCACTTTCGGCAAGAGACAAGGTATACTATAATTACGTCTTTCGTATCATCTCCCAAAAATATTTAACTTAGCGCGTTCTTTTAAAATATATTTTTCTTTGATCGTTCAATGTACAAACATTTTGCACAAATTATTTATATAAATTTTTAATAAAATAATCATCAGATTGAGCTCGTAATATTCTTGATTTTAAAGATCCGATATTTAAGTGAAAGTCTCGTGAGACAACATGAACATGCTGTAATGTAAATCGTAATGTATAAAAATATTGACACTTTTATCACATATCGCGCTGAATATCTTAAATGAATATTCGTGCATCCACGTGACCCATTGATATTCGCCAACTTTACGATCCTCTCCTTGAAGAATCACATTTTACGACCCATTAAACGTGTCCGCGTGATTCTTCCGTTTTTTTGCGTATCTTTGTCTCTCTCAAATTGCAAAGTTCATTCCACTTAAATTAATTCAGAATACTTGAAATAGAATTAAATATTAAACTAAAGAAAATCTTCCCTAATTAATATTAAAACTGGCAAATGCCAACAGGCCTCTTGGTGGTGGACGGTCACCTGTGGATAGAGCAGCGCCGATTTATCCTGCGACATCTCCGGGACTTTGGTTTCGGCCGCACGGACATGGCCGTGCAGATCGAATTCGAGGCCACGCAGCTCGTCAACTACTACGATCAGCTCATCAGCAACAAGGCCAGCGACATCTCCTCCGACAAACTCTCCGTCAATTCTATCACAAACAATAATAACAATAACAACAACAACAATGATAATAAAAATAATAATGGCACACACGTGACGAAAAGAAAAAACGGACAGATATATCAGTTGGCGAATGAAGAAGACGATCTGGGAAAGAAAGAGCAGGCGGTGTTTGAAGAGAGACCAGTGAAAAAATCGCTGACAGCCGAAGATTTCTACATGAAGGTAGACGATGACCTGGAGATCCGAGAAGCCACCGCAAAGATGCCCGGGGTGGTCGTGGAGATGGAGGACTTTTTCGGAGTGCCAGTGCTTAATACGCTCTGGTGCATGATGGCCGGAAAGAGGTGAAATTTTCATTCTGCAATTTTACGTAAGATTTAATAAATGTAAATGTCAATACTTACATGCGTGATTTACTCGTTCAGATACAATATCGACGACAAGGAGCTAATTTACTTGCAAAAGATCTTTACGACGCTGCTACGCGACGTTGACATGGTCGGCTGTCTGTTCAATCACTTTCCCTTTCTCAAGTACGTCGCGCCCGAGATGTCCGGCTACAACAAATTTATGGAGACGCATCAGCAGCTCTGGAAATTTTTGAAAGTAATTTTGCCACTCAGCGAAACGCTACTTTTTATCACGACGAATTTCCGATTAACAATATATCTTTGTAATTCGTAGGACGAGTTGGAGAATCACAAAAAGACGTTCGATCCAACTGCTCCGCGAGACCTGATGGATGTTTACCTACAGGCTTTGCAATCTGAAAATCGCGATGACACTTTCTCGGGTAAGTAATATCGCATCAAAGATAAGTTCGCATCGCTTTGTTATACATGTATAAACAAATTATTTACGACGATTGATATTGGAAAACTTGCGTAAGAGTTTACAAAGCAAAGATATTTTATAGAATCGATTTTCCAATTAAAATTTTCTCTCGGTTCACACATAGAGAGTCAGCTGCTCGCTATCTGCATGGACCTATTCATGGCCGGTTCGGAGACATCGTCGAAAGCCCTATGCTTCGGCTTTCTTTTTCTCGTGCTTAACCCGGAAGTGCAGAAGAAGGCCCAACAAGAGATTGACTCGGTCATAGGGCGTGAGAGGCTGCCGTCCTTGAACGACCGTCCGAGGTGAGCCTTTTTCTACAAGATACGCGCGCAACTTTCTTCAAAAAAATAACTGCGGAAGTAAACAAGTGTTTCTTTCTTTAGCAATGTGACACTGTGTTCGTAAAAAAGTGGAAAGATTCTCGCTACTTTTTACAAGTAAATGTATTTCAATGTTATTGTTTTGTTTTCGAAGATTGACGTACATCAACGCGGTTGTTTTGGAGTCGCTGAGGATGTTTATGGGTCGGACCATGAACATACCGCATCGCGCGCTCAAAGACACATATATCATGGGACACAAAATACCTAAGGTAGTTTACAATTTTTAAAAGATAAACAACGAAATGCGTGTGTGAAGCGAAGAAACTAACAGAAAATTACGATTTTTTATCGATTGTAGGATAGCATGTTAGTGGTAAACTTTAACCGAATTCTGATGGGCCAATTCTGGGGCGATCCAGAGGAGTTCCGACCCGAGAGGTTCATCGATGAGTCTGGAAAATTAGTCATGCCCGATCAGTATCTACCTTTCAGCTTCGGTACGTATAATTTCTAATGCTCTGCAAATTATTCGTCACATATTTCAAAAGGAAAAGTCTTCCTCAAATAAAGAAAGCCAATTCTTTATGATCCAAGACAAACTTTACTTTTATTATTTGTACAATTTCAATCATATCATTCATCATGTTGCTAAAGTGTCGGTAAAACAAATATAATCAATCCATCAAAATTCATCAATCTTTCATGTGTATATCTGTGTTTAAAGAACAAAAAAAAATCTTCACTTTCTTTCGCAGGCAAACATCGTTGCATGGGCGAGGTGCTGGCCAAGAGCAATATGTTTATGATAACGGCAGCGCTGCTGCAAAACTTCACGTTTTCACCAGTGCCAGGCGAGGAGCCGCCGCGCAACGAGTACACCGACGGCGTCACCGCCAGCCCCAAGCCCTTCCGCGTCCTCATGACCAAGCGAACGTAGCGCCTTGGTAGAGATTTAATTATTTGCTAGTGTTTTTATTTTTGCTATCTTTTACTCCCATGTTATAAATGTACGTTAAACGTTGTCTGTTATGTTTATATAATACATCATGCACCTTAGCTCAGCTCTCTTTTGACTTTATCGTGCTGTACTTTCTTAAATTTAATTTTGTATTTTTAGTTAATCATGATAAAAACGTGGATACACAATTCTTACACGTAAAAAGTATGTGTGAAAATACAACGAATTGACTGCCGGGGTCTAGCAGAAATTTTGGATCGTCGAGCGAAAAGTGTTACAATGCTTTTTAAGCATGTGCCTAGTTTTTATTATTCCAATAAAAACTTACTATTTTTGTACATAGAAAAATACGGTTGAACAATTAACTACTTTCTAAGAAAAATTATTATTAGTATAATAAAGGAACCTTACATCTAATTAATAAAGAGTAAAATCCGAACTCATTAAATATCAAAATTTCTATCAGCCCCCGCGCACTCCGAAATAAAGACAACATTCTTCATAGCGAGCTATATAATCCAGCGACCAAGTGCAAGCCAAGCCGCAACTCTGCGCCATAGTGAGCAAACATGTCTTCAAAAAACCTCAATTCTCCGAGTCCTGCTTATCCTTCTCCTTGTCGCTGAACTCAGAGCTGGCCCGACTCTTTTCATCCAAGCGCTTTTCTTCCTTCTCAGCAGCACGTTTCTCCTTATCTCGAGACTTTTTCTCACTGCGCCCAGTATCATCGCTCTTTTCGCGGTCTTCCTTGCTGTTACTGCTACTGCTCTTCTTGCCGTTGCTCTCGGCTTTGTCCTTGCTGCGTTCCTTATCCTTGTCGCGAGACTTTTCCGAGTACTTGGATTTGGAGGATCTGGATTTAGATTTTGATCTGGATTTGCGTGAGCGTGATTTGGAGCGCTTGCTGCGGGAACGCGAGCGGCTTCTTCGTCTGTGAAATATAAAGGTTAAATGATGTAAAATGGTACGTTATGTATATTTAAATGGATTGTACAGTATTAAAGACTCAAGTGTAGAATTAAGTTTTTGTAACAAATTTTGTAATTCAATAAAATTATAAAGTTATGTAAAACTTTTACTGTCTCAATTCAATTATATAGCCAATAAATACATATAAAGTATAACTATTCACTATATACTTCTTTTTCATATTTATGATTACAATACTTTTAAATAGTAGACACAATTTATTTAATTTTTCGATAAATACCTAGTTGGTGATTTTTTCTTGCGATCCCTAGATTTAGAACGCGACCGTCTCGATCTGGATCTTCTTTCTCTGGATCTGGAGCGATGTCTTGTCCTGGAGGTACTTCGGCGACGTGATCTGGACTTCCTGCGTCGCTCCCTAGAGCGGGAGCGCTTACGTGACCTGGAGCGAGATCGCCGACGATGACGAGAGCGGGAGCGACGGTGACGTGAACGGGAACGCTTGCGAGAACGCGAGCGCCTCGAACGACCACGTGATCTTGACCTGGAGTAAAATAAGATTCATTATTAGTGATTGCTCTGGATTAAAATTATAAAATTTATTTTTAAATTTTAATTGAAAGTCAAAACTTACCTAGATTTACCACGACCGCGCGACCCACTGCGACTGCGTTTATCTTTGGAGAGCATACCAATCATGGGATCAATGGTAGCAGATATGAGGTTGTGAGCTTCTTTCACCCTGGACATGGCTTCCTCAATCTCCTTCTGGGCAGCCTCGTTGCTCTTGGCTTCAGGTTTCATGATGGCCTGCACCGAGTGTCCCATTTTGATAGGTCTGTCATTGAGCATCTGACCATTGAGCTGCAGAGCTGGCACGATGGAGGCTTGCTCTGAGAATTCAACCAGGGCGTAGTGATCAGTGTCAGAGTCTCTGGTACAAAGCCGAGTGTACTTCACCTCGACATTATGGTTGCCGAAGAATTCAATCAGCTGCAGATCAGTGGTGGAGGCGTCCAGATTTCCAACAACCAGAGTTCTACGGATCTCCTCGATTTTTCGGCTGTCCAAGTGTCCAGGAAGGTGCGGGTATAAAGGCAGACCATTGGCTTCTAGTTTAGGATCCATGGTGGTTATGACGTGATTAGGTGGAATTCCCTCGATAGCATTTACTACATTTGGTGGAAGCTTAGGTTCGGAAGGATAGAGACCTGGAAAAAAAATTAGTTATCACATCTGAAATGAGACTCAGTTCTTTTATCACTAAAATTGATACAATTCTTATTATATTTTTGTAATGTTTAAAAATTATTCATACTTGCTTGTACTCGTTAAAAAAATTCTTTTAACTCATAAAAATTGCATATTATTTCAACAATTTGCGACAACACTTGCGTGCACCTCTATAACTGAAACAAGTCCTTGTCGATAAAAAAATTCAACCTACCTGGTACAACGGTCCCATTGTTGGTAAGCTCAAGAGCCCTCTGCTCGTCAGGAATGTCTCCATTCTGGTAAGGAATGACAATGAGCGCCCGGTCGATGAAGACGGTGTTGGTCATGTGCTGGGCCACTGCCACATGAGTCTGATCATGAAACTTGAGGGAGCAGATCCTGGACTGCACCGGCACCGCCACATCTCGGATTGTTGGATAGAGCCTGATGTCCTCGATCTTCCCCAAATAGCCGAAGAGGGTTTGCATCTGATCCTTCGTCGCCTGGGGTGCGATGTTCGTCACCTGGACGACCTTCGTCGAGCCCACCGCCATTGCGAAGCTGACTTTGAGGTTAGCTTGACGCTTGGAAGCGGCGACTCGTTATTTCGGTTATACTTTACTCACTTTTTGAACGATTCTTACGTTAAATAGGTACTAACGTACTCACGCGACGGAAATGAACGACGCGGCAGAGATCTTCACATGTTTGTGAAAGAAGTATCCGCGTTCGCGGGGGCGAAAATAAATGAAGCTGCGAAGTACGAATCTTCGTGTCGGCACGAGCCGAGCACCTATCCTATCTACCCGCCGTCTATGTGTAATCTATAGCGGGATAGCGGTGCCTCCCCTCCCTCCTGCTCTGCTCCAATATACGGTAGTGCTTGATACGCGGATCGCATGTGTAGACTGGACGTTTTTTCGGGTTTCGTGACGGTTATAATCTTCGTTATAATGTTTCTCCCGCTTTTTTCCGTTGATTGTTATGTTTCAAGTTATTATAAGTAGTATAGCTATATTCTTGCCTAATTTGTACGAATTTATGAATTAGAATGTCTCTGTGCTTTGGCCCTTGGAGGAAAGAAGACCAAAGATTATTTAAAAAACTAGCTATTAATCAAAAAAATTCAAGTTAATGATTAACGAATGCCCGTGGCGGTATTTGGTGTTCTTTTAATCGCACACCGCTATCCTTTTCCGAGATCGATATTCAACTCGACGAAGACAACGCGCTGTAAGATCTCAAATTCAACATCAACTCCCAAAAAATTCGAGAAAAAAATTACAAAAACACCCCTAAAATAATGTAAAAACTTCGGTCACGTGACCGGCAACGTCAGCAGACGTTAAAGTTGTATTTTCATGGACGCTTGGTCAACATTCGCGCGCGCGAGGCGCATGCACTATACTGTGCAGATACTATACACTCATATTTATATATAGATATAGCCAGTAAAAATTTACACATTTCTCGCCATCGGCCATCTTAGCCGCCGTCGACACTCTCTGCTACGTGAAATATCAGTCCGCATCAGTAGGAGTCCGGACATCGCGCGAGTCGGTACGAGTCGCGGTTACGATCGTCTTCGTAAACCGGCTCGGCGAAACCAGCTGATCTCGCGCGCCGGGGTGAACGAATCTTCCCCCGTCATGCGGTTACTGCCGAAGCGGATCATCGGGACCCTGGTGACCTAACCTATAACCGTCCTTTCCCCAGGTCTACTTTTTTCGAGTAGATTATATTGAGCATAGTCGTCAGGATGGCGGACTCGGACGAGGACAACGAGCGGGAGTACGAGTCGGAGATGAATCTGGCTGGGTTTATGTTTGGCAACATAGACGAGAATGGCCAGCTCGAGGATGATGTCCTGGACTCGAATGCCAAGGAGCATCTGTCCTCGCTCTATCACCTTGGACTGGGTTCATTGTTGCAAGAGATGATTGCCCAGGATGCAGTGGAGAAAAAGGAGATAAAAAAAGATCAGCAGGATAAGATTAAGAACGAGCCAGAGGCAAAGCTGCCACTGGAGAATGGAGAGGTTGAGAAAGATGTGAACGAAGATTATGACATTGATTATGTTGTAAAGGATCCAAATGCTCTGGACTTTTCAGATATTAATGAATTGGCGGAGGACTGCGTTGAAGAAGTTAAGGGTGGGTTTGTCAATAAAAAATTAATTAAATGAGTAGTTTCTTTGCATTTAATCACTAGGCTTATTAACAAACTTGATTTTATCAGCAGATACACAAGTTAAGCAGGAAATCAAAACTGAAAAAGAAACAGGTTACGATGCTGATGACGAAGAAGTAGAGCACAAGCCAGATACAGAATTGATGCCTCCACCACCTGTTCCTGAAGAGAAAGAAGCACTGACACCAGAGGAAGCAGAAGCAGCTGCAAAAAGAAAACTGGAAACTCCACTAGCCTCTATGCTACCATCCAAATATGCTAATGTTAATGTTACCGAACTCTTTCCTGACTTTAGGCCAAACAAAGTTCTCAGGTTTTCAAAATTATTTGGTCCTGGAAAGCCAAGTAGTTTGCCTCAAATTTGGAGAGGTGTCAGAAGAAGACGTAAGAGAAAACGGCATCAGGATCTTAAAGATTCAGATTCTGGTTCAGACCAGGAAAACAGAAAATCAAAATTTAGGGTAACATAATATTATCTGAATTTTTTCCTTGATTTAAATAGTGTACAATTCAATTATAATACAATGATCATTTCAGGGCTGGTTTATGAATTATGCATCGGATCCTACACCAGATCAATTGTGTGAAGATGATGAAGATAAATTATTGAAGCCAGTCAAAGATAAGGAACAAGGTGGAAAAGAAGGAGAATCTGGAGAAAATGGTGATATGGGCCCAAAAGTTGCGGATTGGCGATTTGGACCTGCACATTTGTGGTATGATATTCTTCAAGTACCTGAAACGGGAGAAGGCTTTAATTATGGATTCAAGCTAGGTGAAAAGCCTGAAGAAGAAAAACCAACTGTGGATGATTCTGCTGAAGATGCTTTTCTCATGGTTTCCCAATTACATTGGGAAGATGATGTTATATGGAATGGGGATGATATAAAACACAAGGTAAACAAAACATCTTTAAAATAATACATAAACAAATCAAAACAATTATTCATCCATGTATTTTTCAATCCAGGCTAGGCTCAAATTAAATACTAAAAATAACGCTGCTGGTTGGGTGCCGTCAAGCGATAACCGAACGGCGGCATTTAGTCAACCTGGCAAAGGGGTAACAGTATCGGTTGCTCCTAATGTCAGACTAGCTACCTCAAACATTTCGACGCCGATGCATATGCAAAAGAATAAGTCAGTAATCAATTTTTCATTTGTCTTCTTGAAAAACCTTCTCTTGTAGAAATTTAAGCAACTCAATTTTTTACAGAGTCGGAAAAGGCAATCAGCAACATTCGGACCACGACGACACTTGGTACTCTATTTTCCCCGTCGAAAACGAGGAACTAGTCTATGGGCTTTGGGAGGAAGAAATTATTTGGGACTCCGAGAATATGAAAAGGATACCTAAACCAAAGATACTCACATTGGATCCAAATGACGAGAACATCATTCTCGGCATTCCTGATGATATAGACCCGGCTCTGCTGCACAAAGAAAATGGACCGCAGCCCAAAGTTAAGATTCCTCATCCGCATGTAAAGAAGAGTAAACTATTGCTCGGAAAAGCTGGAGTGATCAATGTATTGGAAGAAGACGCACCGCCACCGCCGCCAAAGTCGCCTGACAGGGATCCGTTCAATATTTCGAATGATACGTACGTACTGGATAAATGCATGTATTCCTAATTAACTTTTCTTAAATATTTAATTGCATTATGTCCTTTCAGATATTACCTGCCAAGATCCTCAGAGACGACTTTAAGGATGAAAGTTGGCGGCGGCAATTTGATCCAACACAGTACACCGGTAGTCGAGCTCCGTGCCCCTTTTGTTCAGACCCATATGGGTCAAATGCGTCTTCGCAATTTCCACAGGCCACCCCTCAAACGTTACAGTCATGGACTTCTTTCCCAACCTGGCCCTCATGGTGTACTACCTCTTGTGAAACACATCAAAAAGAAGGCAAGACTGCGCGAACAGGAGAGAATAGCCTCCGGCGGTGGCGACGTTTTCTTTATGCGCACAGCAGAGGATCTGACCGGTCGGGATGGCGAGCTTGTACTCATCGAGTTTTCCGAGGAACACCCGCCGCTCATCAATCAAGTTGGCATGTGCTCCAAGGTAAAGAATTATTACAAGCGGAAGGCGGGTAAGGATACAGGACCACCGAATTTCAAGTACGGAGAGACGGCGTATGCACATACTAGTCCTTTCTTGGGAATACTAACGCCTGGACAGACTATACAAGCGGTTGAAAATAATATGTACAGAGCACCTATTTATGAGCATCAAGTGCCTCAGACGGATTTCTTGGTCATCAGGTCGAGGTAAGTCATGAAAATTCCTTATAATTATATGTATTTTTGTTACAATTATAACTAATCCTTGTTTTTCTTGCAGGCAACAGTATTACATTCGAGAGATAGATGCACTCTTCGTAGCTGGCCAAGAGTGCCCCCTCTACGAAGTACCCGGGCCGAACTCCAAGCGCGCAAACAATTTCGTGCGCGATTTCCTGCAGGTCTTTATCTATCGTCTTTTCTGGAAGTCACCCGACACACCTCGTCGTATTAAGATGGACGATATCAAAAAGGCCTTCCCGTCACACAGCGAGAGTAGTATCAGAAAGCGGCTGAAGCTATGCGCCGACTTTAAGCGTACCGGTATGGATTCGAACTGGTGGGTAATCAAACCAGACTTCCGATTGCCCACCGAGGAGGAGATTCGCGCAATGGTCTCACCCGAGCAGTGCTGTGCGTACTTCAGCATGATCGCAGCTGAACAGCGATTGAAAGACGCCGGTTACGGTGAGAAGTTTTTGTTCACGCCTCAGGACGACGATGACGAAGAGATGCAGCTGAAAATGGACGACGAAGTCAAAGTTGCGCCCTGGAATACAACGCGTGCTTACATTCAGGCTATGAAGGGTAAGTGCTTGCTTCAATTGGCCGGACCGGCTGATCCTACTGGTTGCGGCGAAGGATTCTCGTATGTTAGGGTACCGAATAAACCGACTATTAGTAAAGTGAGTTATTATTTTGCCTAACTCGTTGCAAGTGTTATTTTTTTTATAGAATAAAGTATGAATAATTAAATTATTTTCTGTAGGAGGAACAAGAGGCTCAACCCAAAAGAACTGTTACTGGCACAGACGCCGATTTGCGACGTCTTTCTCTGAACAATGCCAAGGCCCTTCTCCGAAAGTTTGGCGTACCGGAAGAAGACATCAAGAAACTATCTCGTTGGGAGGTCATCGACGTTGTTCGAACCCTCTCTACCGAAAAAGCTAAAGCGGGTGAGGAGGGCATGACCAAATTCTCTCGAGGCAACCGATTCTCCATAGCCGAGCATCAGGAGCGATACAAGGAAGAATGCCAGCGTATCTTCGATCTCCAGAACCGTGTCCTCTCGTCCAATGAGGTCCTCAGTACGGACGAAGGTGAAAGTTCAGATGAGGATAGCTCAGACATCGAGGAGATGGGTAAAAACATCGAGAACATGTTAAGCAATAAGAAAACTAGCACGCAGCTGAGCCTGGAAAGGGAGGAACAGCAGAGACACGAACTTAGGAAGATGCTGATGAACGACACGCCAGGTAGTATTTGCCTCTTTGCCTTTCTTCATAATTCATGGTTTTATTTCAGATTTGTTAGATTCGAGTGTCATTGGTTTCATTACATGATTCATGATCGTAATGTTTTGTAAGACGAATTAGTTGCATAAATACATAGAGTATATAAAGCCATCAATCTTCACGAAACCGCTAATCACTAGTATCACATAGAATATATCATCTAACGCTCCCGCGACTGTAGGCACTCAAGACGACAAGAAGCTGAAAGACAAGAAGAAGGACGACGAAGACGACAACTCAGCATCTAACTTCAACTCTCAGCCAGGTCGCGTGCTCAAGATTCACCGCACGTTCCGCAACCCTGAGGGCAAGGAGTTTACGCGCGTCGAGATTGTGCGCAAGCCCGCGGTAATCGATACCTACATAAAGATTCGCAACTCCAAGGATGAGACGTTCATCAAGCAGTTCGCCACACTCGACGAGGCGCAGAAGGAGGAGATGAAACGCGAGAAGCGTCGTATCCAGGAACAACTTCGTCGCATTAAGCGCAATCAAGAGCGCGAGCGCATGCTCACCGGAGGCACCAGTCATCATCATCGGGATAGTATGGGTCTGGAACGCAGTGGCAGCGGAATCAACCTCAACGGCAGCAACAACTCAATGAGCAACTCGCACTTCCCATCGCAAAACCTGTTCGACCGCAGCGGAGCCTCAACGCCGACGCAGCCCGGAGGAACTACCATGTCCAACAGTAGCCTGCCCCCGATAAGTAATTTCCCCTCATCGAGCCTGCAGCAGCTTGGCTCGTCGACTAGCACCCCTAATCATCAGCATGCTAAGCCTCATCACAAGGCTGAGCAGCTATCTGGTTCACCCTCTAAACGTAAGAAATCCAAATTAAAACCAGATCTCAAGCTCAAGTGTGGCGCCTGCGGCAACGTCGGCCACATGCGTACCAACAAGGCATGTCCCCTCTACCAAAGCAGTATCGGCGCGATGTCCTCGTCGATGAACGTCGCAATGACGGAGGAGCAGGAGGAGGAGATCGAGAAGCAGTTGAATACAGAGGATCAGGATCTGGTCAATGTCGACGGCACCAAGGTCAAGCTGTCGTCGAAGCTCATCAAGGTACGTTCAAATGGAAGATTAAAGTGTGGGGGTCACTGCGCTGCTCGGTGCTTGGATTGCTTGCGAAACTGCTTTTGCGACGGTTATTGCGTCATTTTTGTCTTATTAGAAAATCGGTGATAAAATGTAAGCTTTAGGGAAAAAATGACGCAATCGCTGTCAACTTGCTTAAAAACCTACTCTGAAAGTACGATAGATTACACTATTTGTTGTTTATCTGCAAAAGATGCTCATAAAGGAACGCTCGAGAAAGCAAAGATCGCAATCTCGAGCTTCTCTTTGCCAAATATCAAACGCCTTATTTTTCAAATGAGCTTACACAATAGAAGAGTGCATCGGCATCTTGTGCGTGCACTGACATATATTCAAACAAAAATACACTTTTTTAAAATTTTCTATTTATGCATTTTTTTCTAAATTGAACAACTTTTTTCCAAGGTTTATTGTAGGAATACAAACCGTCTGAACGAACTCGGACATTATCTACTGCGGATTTTCAGGCTTTTACAGTCTTATAAACGGCATTTATTTAAAAAGAAAAAGAGGTTTTATAAATTACAGATTTTCATACACTGAAATCTATAACTTTTATACGTAATTTTATCTTCTAATAGTTTTTAAAGCACTGAACTTAACGTACCTATGTACATATTCATATCGTTGAAATCTTATAAAAATAAGTTAATTTGACTTTTCAAAAACTGCATCGACCTACTAAAATATTCAAAATGATCGACACAATTTAAATAATCAAAACAGTGAAAGTTGCCTTATTTTTATAAAATTTCAATCGCCCTCGCTTTCGAAACGCACTTACTAATCTCAAACGTTTGGTGTTCTTTTTTCTCGAAATCAACAGCATGCGGAGGAGATGAAACGCCGTACGTTGTTACTGAAGGTACCAAAGGACGCGGTATCTGCACGAAAGCGCAAGCGCCAGTCCGGAGAAGATCACTGCGACTACCTCAAACGATACCAGAGGCCAGCGGGTGTCAACCGACGACGAACGGATCCGGTTGTCGTGCTTTCCACGATCCTCGAGAGTATACTCAGCGACATGAGAGCCCTAGAAGACGGTCAGCTGTTCTGGTTTCCTGTTAATGCGAAGGTATACTTTTTATGCTGATTGACATAAAAAAATTCAATAAAATTTTCAGGATGAATGTCATATAGCATGTTGAAATTTTTCCAGTCCGTTCCCGATTACCCCCGCATCATCAGCCGTCCAATGGAATTGCAGACAATCCGCGAGAATTTACGCCAGAAAAAGTACCAAAGTCGCGAAGACTTTCTGGCGGACGTCAATCAGATCAAGGAGAACAGCATGTTGTACAACGGACAGAAGCATCCGATAACCGAAGCAGCCCAGCGTATGCTCGATTTCTGCGTCAAGCAAATTGCCGAAAAGGAGGACAAGATTATGAGGCTCGAGAAGGCCATCAATCCGCTGCTCGACGACAACGATCAGGTCGCACTCTCGTATATTCTGAACACTGTGATCAACGACAAACTCAAGAACATGGCCGAAGCCACGCAGTTCCTCAAGCCGGTTAACAAGAAGCTTATCAAAGATTATTATACTATTGTTAAGAGGCCAATGGATCTGGAGACTGTGTCAAAGAAAGTTGCTGGTAAGTCAAAAAGAGCAATTGTCAAGTCAAACCTTTTACTGCCTGCAGCTTGGGCAATCACAATGCTTTATTATCTTTTTAGCGCATAAATACCATAGTCGAGCGGAATTTGTGAGGGATATTCAACAGATCGTCGACAACTGTATACTTTATAACGGCGAGAAATCACCTTTGACGGCCAAGGCTGAAGTATTACTTAAAGTTTCTCGAGCTACGTTAACTGAGGTATACTTACAATTTATGGATAATAATATAATCATACTAGAGCTTTTAACACGTGTATGATGATGTATAATCAACCATTCTATTATGATATTGAAATTTACGATTGACTTTATCATTCGCAGTATGGCGATCATCTATCGCAGCTAGAACGGAACATTTCTCTCGTTCAACAACGAGCAATGGAACAAGCCGACATTGACCAATCCTGGATTGGCGAAGGTGGCGAAGAGGAAAACTATACAATCGCCGAGCCAGAATTCAGAGGAGTAAGCTATCTCTTGTTACTATATATATCTTTTGGAAATAGAAAGTAAATACAAATTTTCACCATATGCTTGTGTTGCTCAGAGTCAAACGAGCTCTCCCGAGCATCCATTTGGAAAGTCTGGCATGGATGACTACGACTTTGTCGACGTCGAGAACGATGTAGAAGCCGAACTTGGCAGACCTGTGGCAATGAAGAAGAAGGACGTTCTCGAAGAAGGTAAAACACATTTTAGTATTCACTTTGAATCGTTTTTGTAGCAATATAACCCTAATTTTTCTTACGTCGTTTTAGACTTGCAATTCTCGAGCGAGGACGAGTTCGACGAAGTACCTTTCGGAGTTGATGATGGGTTCGAGGCGCATGAGCTGAAGCCGCTCGAACCGGTGGAGGTAAGGCCCGAAGAGCTACCTGCTGACGACGATAGTCAACAGGTAGCCGAAGCTATGATTCAGCTCGGCAACGCTGGATCTTACACGCTTGGCGAGCCGCCAATTCAACATCATGGTAAGTGATTAATTAGACAATTTACAAAAAGATACACGAAGTCGATGTTTTATAAGAAACAAATAATAATGTACTTTTTAAATCGCAGAAGAAAGCGTGGACTCGAACTATGATCCTTCGGAATCGTTCTTCCCGTCCTTGCCGATCAGGAAAGACGAGGGCGTGTCCAAGATTCAGGATGATTTGGCTGTATCAGAGAGCGACGAGGAAGAGCCAAAAGACTTGCTGAAACCTGAGGAGCAACAACAGCCTCCACCGGCAGCGGAAGAAGAACTGTGCGACGGCAGTGTGTGGTTCTAATAAAAATCTCTGGTATAATTGTGTTCGCAAAAGAAAAAACGGAACTTTGCATTGAATCAAAGTGTAATATAGACATACTGTACGTAAGCGAGATATACTTTATACATATATTTATAGGTTCGCGTAGTGTACGATAGATTTCTCACGGGCAAACTAATTCGTAAGGCAGGAGGAAAGGGGTTTTTCACGTGTCGTTTGTAAATACAATTTTATATCACAGTCAGTAAAGCCTAACGAAAGCAAGCAGCACTTGTTCATATGTATATTTTTCTGAAAAAAAAGTTACATAAATTTATTTTTACACGGTGTAATTAGCGCGATAGTTGTATGTACATACAGGTTTGTTTGGGCCGCAAGTGAACGAACGAAAAATCAAGTGCAAGTCTTATTTGTGTTATTTCTGTACGGTTTGTCGGAACCAAGATAGCGAGCGTAAACAATAAACTTATTTGTTTGAATTTATGTCTGATGATTCACTAAAATATGCCTTTATTTCAATCTTCGTAGTATACTCTTATTGTTTTTTGTTTCGACGACTCGTTTAGTCGAAAGCGTTTCCAAAGACCGTAGCGAACTTCCCAGTCAACGAGGAACAACTCGGGTTTGTCCCAGAGCACGTGATGCACCGCGAAGTTATAGCGCGATTGCAGTGGGGGATTCAAATGCGGAGCCCATTGAGCCCTTTCCATCACAATTTTATTCACGTAAGTATGGAAGTCCTTTGCTTCGTGAATCCAGCAGACAAAGGACAGTACAGAAATTATTATTGCGTGGATATGGTAAGATGCTTCCCTACCTAAATGTTACAGAATATTTGAGTAATTGTACTGTTAGGAAATTAAAATTGTTATCTAACCGAATTTCTTCGGACGTTTCATTATAATTTCTTGAAGATTCATCATAATGCAGCACAGAGCCGCCGCTGTAAAGCCACAAGGTACTTCTATAGCTAGTAGGCATATTGTGCAGTACGTAGTTTCCAAGTTCAGACGACAGCCTCTATGATATATGACGCTCTTGATTAAACTGTCATGAATGACCTCTCTGTGTTGTTCCAAGAATTTTCTATCTTCTCTGTTATATTTTCTGAGCTTCAGATTTAACTGCATGTTTTCAAAGAATATTTTTGGACTGTTAAATAACATTTGATTGTTTCCTCTGTCAACAAGATGTTGTAATACTCTGTTTCCTAACAATGATACAATTTTTACATGCGATCCAATCATTTGCATAATAAGGGGTAGAACATCTGCTGTCAAGGTATTGACAAGAGAATGCGTTTGATGCATGTAGGCTGCATACTCCAGGGTACTGCCATAATTCAAAATGACATTGTCACTTACATCCTTGTTTATAGACCAAGAACTCATGTGTTGAATTATCACAAGAAGATGATTGTTCGATATTCTTGGAATTATGTGTCTAACACACAACTCCAAACCACCTCTCAAATTTGCATAGGAGATATCCTCTGAGTCTTGAGAAGCGTCATGAGAACTTTTGTAATACAAATGAAGTAATCTTTCAAGAACTACTACAGTTTCCTGATTATTTGGCCAATTATAATTATCTAGTAGCTCGTACAAAACTTTAATGATTAATTTGATGTAAGCTTCATTAGATGCATCAGTTGCTTCAATTTTATTGAATATTTCATTACATATCAGAGATCCCTTATAACCACAATCAAACAGGCCTGTTATTATATCAATGCAAACTCTTCTTCCTTGCCAAAGCTTCTCCCTGTGCAACACGTCAATGACTTTCTCAACTATTTCTTTTTGCTCTTTAATATAAAAAACTTTCAGCAATTTATAATAATTTTCTTTTGCCAATAGATATCTATTATTGCGTGTCTTCTCAGGTATTACAGATTCATAGTCAAAGTGCAACGGTGTATTGGAATACTTCAAAAGAATTTTTATTGCACATTCAATCAAACCATTTGGTTCTTGAGCATGCAACTGAGCACTTGAACTTTTATGAAGTATCTCAGTCATCAATTGGAGGCTCCTATCCTTTTTTGATCTGTTTGATTGATGTTCAAAATTTTGACTAAAACACAAATTGTTAAAATTCTGTATTTTTTCATTGAATTCTTTGTCACTAAAACGTGACAAAAACCGAGAAAAACAGAGTGACATAATACTCGAAAATTTAATCACATTTCAGAAAATCAAATATAAAACAGCAATATTTGCACCACCGAATCAATATTCATTTGTCAAAGAGTTCAAAACAATCATATCGATTTTCCAACTCCTCGACTCATATTTTCCTTTCATCGCAAACAGAAAAAAAGACTGTAATCAATCATAATACGTCCGCTAGCGCACCTAAGTATTACAGCACCGCAATCCAAATAAGAAAAAAAAGTCTAAATTACTCCTCTATGCAATGTTTACCTTCATCATATGCGCCTTCATCCCTCTCATACACCTATCCGCGCTCTATCGGTAAGAAGGCAGCCAATAGTCCGCCGCTGTCTCCCACTCCCACCCATCGGCTTTCACGCACATGCATTATTTACATACATATACCTCTAAGCTATACCCACACCACACATCGCAGACTCCGCTCGGAGAGATCCGAGAGAGAAAAATCCTCCGCCTCAGTCCACAGACCAGTATCCGCGATGGCCTCGCGCGCTCCGCAAGGAGTGGACGAGCTCCTGGAAGAGAACACTTAAAGATCGATCGTCCAAGGCCTGAAAAACTTACTCAGCAAGTACTTAAAGTGTATGAGTATATAGACGTTTGCTGTGCGATGAACGAAAATAACATTTTCCAAGATGCGTTTCCGCGCCGCTGACGATCGTCAACGCGACATGGTAAGTTGGACGCGTGGGAAAAAGGACGACTACAATTATTATGTTTTCCGCGCCCACACCCACGCGCGCGCCGTAAACAACACCGCTATGCGTTTGTTGTACAAGCTAAACTTGGAGTGTTTGATTTAATTAGCATGAATTGTATATATAGAATCGGAAATTTTTTTAGTATGAATTTGCGAGGATCACTTGAGGGTTTTCGTTTTTTTGACGACGCACGCGAGCGGCAGTGCGGGTAATTGAATTATGTAATGCAGAGCCTGCGAGCTTGATGTACTACTAGCTAGTTTTATGTTCTGTTTATTGAATTATCATAACAAAGCCCCTGTTGTGTTGTTTCAGATGCTAGACTGGCCGATGAGAGACAGTAGGCTTGCAGAATGCTGATAACTTGGCCCTATAGGCACCATGTAGATTGTCGTAGGAAGCATGATGACCCACATCATAAGTCTATCTCCTTCGAGGAGGCGCTGGCTTGTGGTGCTATGTATGATCCTGGTGCCGTGCGTCATCTTGAACTTTGCCTCTACACCAGATGTGCACGAAGAGACGCTTCTACAGCACAGTATAGCAGAGCTACAGGTGAAACTGGAGCACCTACACTCCAAATACATCAACAGCCAGGAGGAAATACAGCTGCTGACTTATCAGTTGGTGCAGCTGACCGAGGGGGCACATCTTTTACCGGATGTGCAGGTCTTCATTAACAACTCGAATTATAATGTGACAAATGTCAAGTTGCCGTCAGTCTACAATTTTCTGCCCCACCTACTTAGTGATCCCAACAGTTTGAGGCCAGCTTTTATTCACAGTAAGGGGAGATCTGGGGTGAGTGTGGTGTTGGGAATACCAACTGTTAGAAGAGAGGTGCAGAGTTACTTAATGGCTACGTTAAAGAATCTCTTGGATCGTATGAGTCCTCAGGAGACTGCTGACACGCTTATCGTAGTTTTTATAGCTGAGGTAAGGTCAACATTGTTATGGTTTCCTTTATGCATCTGAAATTATTGCTAAAGGCTTTTGTTATTTTTCAGACTGATATTGAGTATGTTACGTATGTAGCAAAACAAATAGAAGTACAGTAAGTATCAAGCAATTACTTATGTAAATCTAATAGCTTATAAAAAGTTAATAATGGTCTGATGTATAATGACATTTATGCTTGCATATAAGAAAAAACAATATTTTCTGCTACTTAATAGTTGTATGACTACATAAAGCAGATAGTAATTTCCGTTTGACAATTTTGATTTTTTCCTGAAATAAACCAGTATATAGAGAGAAAAACATGACTAAGTTTTTTCATGACTAAGCAAGTTTGATAAAAATACAATCGATTGTTTTAACTCCAGAAACTTTTTGCACTGTGTAAACATTTTTTAATGAAGTACTTTAATATTTTTATAGTGCCATATTACAACTTTTTTTATGCCATTAAAAAACTGACTAAATGTTACGTGCTTGTAATTTTACATTTATGTTATTTATTATATTCAAGCAAATACTTATATTTCTGACAAATTTCAGCTTTCCTAATGAATTTGAATCTGGTGTTATTGAAGTAATTTCGCCACATCCTTCCTATTATCCTGATTTTGCAAAACTGCGCGATACTTTGGGTGACAACCATCAACGTGTAGTATGGAGATCAAAACAAAATTTAGATTTTGCTTTTCTAATGTCATATGCTCAGACAAAGGGAACTTTTTATGTTCAACTAGAGGATGATATATTGGCTAAGAAAAATTTTATTACTACAATGAAATCCTTTGCTTTGCAAAAAGTCAGTATGAAGGAGAATTGGGTTGTGCTTGATTTTTGCCAACTTGGCTTTATAGGTATTACTCCAACTTGTTTATTGCTTATAAAATATTCTTGTATAATATTTTTTGTATTCTATTAATGCAATTAAATTCTTGCAGGAAAATTATTTAAATGTGTAGATCTGCCTTGGCTAGTTCAGTTTTTTCTAATGTTTTACAATGACAAACCAGTTGATTGGCTTTTAGACCATTTGATATCGACTAAAGTATGTAGTCTCGATATGGATAACGTAAGTATAAATATTTTTTACTAGAAAATTTTCAAGCATCTTGTAATAAATTGCGTATACATTCACAGAAACGCTGCAAAATGGCCAAAGCTGAATTGTGGCTTCATTACAAGCCATCTTTATTTCAACATGTTGGTACTCATTCTTCCTTAAAAGGAAAAGTACAGAAACTAAAGGTAAAAATTTAAAGATTTTATATAAATTTGAAAACAATTGACTAAATGTGAAATCTTATGTTTAGGATAAGCAGTTTGGCAAAATAACGTTATACTATGGTCATCAGAATCCAGATGCAATTGTTGAATCTCAAATCAAACCATATAAGCAGTTTACGCTTAATAAAGCTTATAAGGGCGATTCGTTCTTTTGGGGGCTTTTGCCACAACCAGGAGATCATCTTAGATTTAAATTTGTTCATGCTATTTTTATAAAGAGATATTTATTTAGAAGTGGAAATGCTGAGCATCCATCAGATAAATTTTATAATACAACTGTTGAGGTTTTACCACAGTCGATTAATTCTATTGATAGAAATCATAATAATGTTACAGAAGATGGTTACATTATTATAGGTAAATTTGATTCTCTTGGTATTGCTCGTGGAACTGTGGATAAGAAATTAGGAAAAATTGCGGTACTTCGCCTAACTGTGCACAGTGAAAGCGATAATTGGGCGATTTTATCTGAAGTAAGAATCTAATCGAATGTGAATACAAGTAGAAATGATTAAAAAACTAATTTAATATCATACAAATATATTGTAATTTTTTTGCAGATCCATATAGAAGAGGATTTCAACAGCTGACAAAAAGAGCTTCGTAACAAACACATTCGACGTCGTTTCCATCATGCATGAGGATTTGCTGTTAATGAAAATATATTTCATCTGTACATACATCCAATCATATTATTTATCGTGCCTTCTTGTGAAAGCTAACTTACCGTAATAAGCCTTTTCTAACGAGCAAAAACGCGTAACGCATTTTTGCGTTGGCTGCGTTTTTTGCTTACTTCAATCACGCAATCTGATTGTCATTTGATGTATACTATCGCTCTATTAACTTATTTATTGTTACTAATAAAACAATGTAATCGAGCCCCAGTGTCACGACGATGGGAACAAGATACAATTGGTCTATTTGGAGTCCAGTTGGCACTTAAATTTTGTGATAAAAAAAAGAAAAGAAAATCTATGGTCTATTTAGTGTGTAAGTGTGCAAAAGATCTTAAACCTTGAAATGTACCGGTTTATTTAATGTTTTGTAAACATATATAATTATTGAAATATATGCAATATATAATATTTGTGACAAAACCATTTGTATTTTATTTATACGTGTTTTCCTATTCTAAATAAGAAACTTTGAACTTGATATGAAATGCTATTATATGTTTATATATTGAGCGTGATTCCATGTGTCGTCTGCTCTTGTTTGTTTTGATGAAAAGAACATTTAGTAACTTTTTTGGTAGGTTAATACAATATTTTATGTATTTGAATTATAAATAACAAAATCTAGAAGATCAATTAATAAAGATTTATAATGGAGCTATACGACTCCGATATCGAGATAATAGCAATATCGACGCGAAAAAATAGGATACACCTGGTTCCCGGTTGTCCAAAACAACATACGTATAGCATATCAGCTGATTTTGCGCACTGTGCAGTAAACGAACAACCGGGACAACCCGCTCCAGTATATGAAGCCGCGCATGCAGGGCAGACATCAGTAGCCGGTACAATGCTGGGTTCGTCGTCCCACTTATAAAAACCTCGCTTCCTTATCGTTAAAAAATCACCAATAACCCCTTCAACACGGGAGTAATGATGCCGAAAGTAAAGCTTAGCCTCGTATATGTCCTGGGTATTTTCCTTCTAACGATCTTCGGAGTGCACCACTATTCAACTCTGCACTGTTCCGGTAAAGATAAAAAACTCGTTAACAAACAGAAATTCCGTTTGCTGATTTTGGTGCTGAGTGCTCCAGAAAACACTGAGCGCAGGGACACCATACGCAAGACATGGCTGTCGTTGAGACCGAGTGAGGTAAAAAATTTCTTTGCCATTGGAACACTGAACTTCAGGCCGGAGCAGTTGCAGACTGTAGAGTCGGAGAATCAGAAGCACAATGACCTACTGCTGTTGCCCAAGCTACTGGACTCCTATGGAACTGTGACCAAGAAAGTCCTGCAATCGTTTGTTCACATGCATGAGAATTATGACTTTGACTTTGTGCTCAAGTGTGATGACGACAGTTTTGCAGTAGTGGATCAGATCTTAAAAGAATTGAACAGGTGGCAGAATAAGGGATTGAGAAAGGAATTGTACTGGGGTTACTTCAATGGTAGGGCTAGAGTTAAAAGAAGCGGACCCTGGAAGGAGACCGACTGGTTTCTTTGTGATTATTACCTGCCGTATGCTCTGGGAGGAGGCTATATTTTGTCATACAATCTTGTTAAATTCATTGCTGAAAATGAAGAAATTTTGAAGTAATTTTCATTTTACCAATATAGCAAAATAGCATTACAGATTAGTAGTAAATTTTAATCTCTGAACTTTTGTAGATTGCAGAATTCAGAGGATGTTTCTGTTGGACTATGGGTAGCACCCGTAGCGAACATTGAGAGGAAACATGACCCACGCTTTGATACTGAGTATCGTTCCCGTGGCTGCTCTAACCAGTATCTGGTTACGCATAAACAAAGCAGTCAAGACATGAAGAAGATGCACGAGTTTTATACAAGAACAGGAAATCTATGCGCACAGGAAGTGAGCACTTACTTGGGCTATCAATATAATTGGACAGTTCCACCCAGTCAGTGCTGTGACAGGCGTCCTGGAATTCCTTGAACATTTTTCACAAATTTTCTTGACATTTAAATAGTCAAATTCATGCACAACTCCAGTATAAGAGATTATATAGTGATAAAGCTTTTCTCTCTCTTGTCATCTCAAGTAATCTTAAACAGTTTTGAAAAATCATCAATCATAACTTATTTTGTACTTTTTTAGTCTTGACAGTAAGTTTAGAAAAACTATATAACTTAAAAGTTACTCACAAAGCTTTATTAGAAAATCATAGAATCAAAGATAATTAAAGATAAAGAAGTACTAAATAGTAACAATTTTTTGAAGATTAAATATGATTATAGTTGACTAGATCATTTTCAATACTGTTTTTAAAATTAAGGGTTGCCATCTATAATAGCTTAATTGATATTTAATATATCTTGTGCCTACATGTGCCATAAATATTTTGTAAATATATCATTTGTACATATATACACACATCTACATATTATGAGATAGGATTGTATTGAAAAATTGCCTTATTGCAAAATCAAATATATTTATTAATTATAATATATATTATAACTACAGTGTATTGATTTACATAATCTATTTCAACAGTATAAGAATCTTGCAATTTTGCCTGAGTGAATTGTATAATGTTTGATTTTCATGATTAACAAGAAAGCACTT
>UCOJ01000338.1:0-121849 GCA_900474305.1 Cecidostiba fungosa
ATTTAATGCAATTTAGCGCAAAATTTTCATTAACAAATATATCATTTAATTTAGAAACACAACTGATTAAATCCGATTAAGTCCGACTAAAATTTATAATCAGATTTAATAGATTTTAATCGATTCAATTGGTTTTAATTAGATAATTTCCGATTAAGATATCCTATTAAAACCTATTACCTTTCGAATCGGATTTAATAATTTTTAATAAGTTAGCTTTACCAGGGTTCTTACACGTACGCCCACGCACACTGCTCTCATGCTACTCTCTCACTCCCACAAATATTTATCATACATTTTTTTATATTTCCGCACTTTCAATAAGACATTCAATGTCCTCTTCGCTCAGATGCCGAACAATGTTTTCAAAAGTCGCGTAGCTCAGATCAGGACAATCGATCACCGCACTCAATATACTACACACTTTTTCGATAGTCTTTTGTCTATCTCTAGCCGCATTGAATTTCTCCGACAAACGCGATTTATATATGGGATAGACGAGTTCATAATCGCTAGCCTCGAAGTCTATTATAAAATCTTCGTTTCTCGCGTAGCAAGCAACAACTTCTACTGGTTCCGTCAAAACTGCTAAATAAGTGATCAAAGTATCCCCGATCTTCCTATTTTTCATGGCCATCAACTCAGCCCGACAATTCTCGTAGTAGCTTTGCAACACTGGATTTTGACGAATCAACCCCAGGTTGTACTCGTCAAACACTTGTTTATCCGTTTTCACCTCGATCTCGGTCACGCACTCGATGATTAAGCAGCAGGTTGGTAAAAGTCGATGCTGGATGAGCGAGTCGAAGATCGTCTGATTACTCGCATTTCTCTCATTCACGTTGCTTCCGAACTCCAGTAGCATTCTGATAACGACAACGTGAGTGTTGCTGTTGTCCAACGATTGGTTAAGTAGCGCAGCCCAATATAGAGCTGTTTCACCCGCGTTCGTTTTAGCGGAGACACTGGCACCACGGCTAAGTAACAGTTGAACAACATCGTCGTCGACGTAATACACGACTGCGTTGTGCAACGGAGTAACGCCGATATTGTTCTTACTGTTAATATCGGCACCAGAGTCCAGAAGAATTTCCAGTAGTTTCAGGTCGTATGTAACAGCGGCTAAATGAATCGGTGAGCAGCCGTTGACGTCCTTATGGTTGACATTGGCTCCGGAATTCAATAGCATCTTCACGAGTCCGAGGTTGACACTAACGATCTCGTTCCTTTCATTAAATCTGTATATACTTCCAGTACTACTTTGAGCCATACAGATGAAGCCAAAAGATTGAAACGCGTCCGGCACAAATTGGCGGCTGCGTGTCAAATCCATCTCTAAATTCTTAAAGTGTCGATTGATGCATGTTGTGGTAAGTATGACTGCATCTAACGGGCTGTTGCCATTATTATTCTTGACACGAACACTAGCACCGGATTTAATCAATTCGATAGCTACGTTAAAATTAAGAAATTTTATGGCAATGTGCAAGGCTGTATCACCGGTTTCGGGGCTTTTACTGTTGAGCCGAGAGTGGCCGCCGGCACGGCGGATGAGATTCCGAGTGATATCACTATTGCCGTATTTAGCGTTATTGATCATTAGCGAGCTTACAACGTTAACATTGTCCTTCTGGCGATTTTTGCCGACTGCCTTCATCGTCAATGTGGTACTGCTATTGATGCGCCCACCATCCTCTTGTAACAGTTGTCTCACCAGAGGTCCATCGCAATGTCTTACAGCTTCGAAAAGCCGCAAAAATGTGCGATAGCTTTTACGGTTTTGTCTCATATCTTTGACGAGATCGCGATTTTTGTTAGCCATGTTATACCGCGAACACTGATTATTTACCGTATGTTAGATAGCACAGAAACTAATACTTATGTTGATAGTTGATCTTAGCAAGTCTTCTCTCTTCTCGACGTGACACTCTCTGTAGTACATTTGTTGTCAGACTGAGGAATCGGTCAACGGTCTGCCAAGTTATATGGGACTACCTGCATAAAATAGAATGCGAAATAGATCCACCCCTTACCCCCTCCCCTCTCTATATAATAAGGAATCCGATTTCTCGAATTTCCTAGCTTGAGACAAACATCTATAGTAGACTGCTCTTATACCTTCAGGTAAGGTCATAAAATAGGGACAACTGCGTATTAGCATTATGTTTTTCGAAAGGTGAAAGTTTGCGCTAATGCCAGAGTTGGATGATTGCGACCCCGAGGTACAGGATCGCCCGAGGATTGACAATATTGTCAGGTAGGTCGATTGCAGTAAGTTTTCCGGAACCTTCTATAAACGAGCAGCAAGCGACGCTTTTCCGAGACATGGCCGAATTGCGTCTAAATTCAAATTACGCGCCACAATATTATCTGTGAAATACGTGTGTGAAGTAATAAGTTGTGTAGGCAAATGTTATATCTGGTTGATAATTGCACTATTTTTTATCAAATAAATAATAAATATACCACAATTATTTAATACTTATCAGTATTACATTTATTTCCTAGTCCTTAATTCTAAAAACGATACATACAAAAAAAAATGAATTTAGAAGTCCAAAGATTCATCAAAATCACTGTTGCTTTCAAAAATACTCAACTTCAATGGCTGATTTCTTTTATTAGGAGTAGAACTAGTACTTTCCCTGTATGTTTTTATCGTGAAATCTATGGAATTTATATCAAAGTCATATTCATCTGTGTTGGTTCCATTTTTCACTAACTCTGTATTTGATGCCATAGATCTTTCTTGAGTGCTGACTCTTTCATTAGAGTCTTCAGAATAAATTTTAGAACTATTTTGAAAGTAGTCTTCATCAGTTTTAACGCATGGCTCGCTTATATCTGCTTCCAACACTGAATTTGTGAATTCTTCCATATCTTCACATGAAAACGAATAGTTATGAGAATTTTGTGAGTTCTGTGATATATTCTCAATATTTTCATTGTCGCAATATTGATCTTCGGTATCAGATTGCTCTGATTGATTTTCCAACTGTTCTCCTGCAGCAGCATTCATATTTTGAACATTGATTCTGCAATCACTTGTTGATCCTTTGAAATAAATCTGCAAGATATGCAAAATGATTAATATGTTGCACTATTAGATTAAAACAGTTAGTTATTAAATAATTGTTTACACTTATAAAACAAGTGAACAATGGTATAAAATTTGAATTGGTAGAATATAACTTACAGTTATCAGATCTTGTTTGGAGCCACAAACTTTGCACTGCCATTTTTTTGCCATCTTCTTCAGTTGCACCTATAGAAATTAATTAGATATAGCTTATCGAACAGTAGTTTATAATATTAAATGTTATTATAAAGCTTCGCTCCATAACTTTTTAAAATAATTTTTAAATTTCAAATACTGATATTGAGGTTATGAGTGTAATTTTTATTTACGTTTTAAAAATTTTACTTAGAATAGTTTGATATTTTTCAGTAATAGAAGAATACGTTACCTGAAATTTTTCACAAGAGTAGCACTTTAATACCCAAGCTTCTTGAGGCATTTTTAATTAATCAATTTGTAAACAAAAATGACTTAACGGTCGTGTCAGAATCAGCTGATGAACTGAATGTTATTGGTGGATTCTTCGGTGGATTCGTAGCGCGCGAAAGAGCAGTAGACAAGACAATGTAAATATAGTTAGTGTTTTCTTTCACTATATAGTTTCTTTACGAACACAAATGTGGCTACTAAAAGTGAGATCTTTAATTATTTGATCAAACAATAAAATGCTCTCTCATTCGCAAAATTGCTTATTAGCCGTAATACACAGAATATTTCGGTTAAATAAGAGCTTCGGATAACCCCACCTTGACTCTTATGTTTATAATACTCGGAAATACACTTGATCTAGTAATACTCTATTAAGGCTTGCGAGCGGCGGACTCGGACTGTCGTTTCTGACTGGCAACGTTCTGGCGAAGCTGGCATCCTTCGGCTTGATCCAGGTAGAAGGTAATCCGGCTGCACCACCCCTCTATACGTCGGCAAGCGTAGCTCTAAGCATCGGCTAAGCTAAGTCCGTGGTACGTCCCACAGTCCCACAGGTATACGGCCCCCATGCCCCTACTACTTCGACAAGGACCGATCAGCTGTTATATAGTTATAGGTCTTCTCGATTGATGCATTATAAATTTAGCACACGATGTTATGTCGAGTGACAATTTAGAAAACACGTGCTTCTTTGTATCTTATAATATTTTGAGAATTCCTTATGTTTAAATTTCGCGCTATAAGTATAATCTTGACGGATCCGGCACATCAGATGACTGTTTAAAAATGGCGAATCGAACGTCAAAAATGTTTGTTTACTTCTCTTAGATCAAAGATGCGTCTGACGCTAATTCCTTAATTCGTGCAAAGATTTTAAGAGACAACTCGGAAAAAACTCCCACGATGTTGAATCTAGGCGTTGATCACAAACAGCACTTGGTGTTCCTTACTGAACAGTCCACGCAAGGTAAAATTATAACCTCCATCGGCACTTTGTCACTTCAATCCTATTAAATTATTTGTTCATGGACTAGCTAAATATTATTGTTTTCATAGTGCTTCAAGATTTTTGCAAACTGGCATTGGATTATCTGCAAAAAGGACCAAATTTGAAACTTTACAGTGCTGCTGCCCGTATGTACAACTTTGAACTGCATTTATTAACTTGTTTATAGTACCTGTAGATTAGCAATCCGGAGTGTCAAATTATTTTACATACATTGTGTAATTGCAATTCGATGTACACTATTATTTAAAAATATTTGATTTTTGTATCAACAATAATTCCAGAAAAACTACAAGTAGAACCACAAGTTATAAGAAATTCAGTTGAAGGTCTTCTTCAGTTATTATTGGAATGTTGCAAATCAAAGGTGAGTATATAGAAAACAAAATTTCGATTTAACGAGTATCATACAATCTTTATTCATTTTGACATTTATTTCTAGCTTGAAAAAGATGGTTTTCAAGAAGCTGTTCTTGGCCTGGGATTCTCAGAGGAGCAAGAAATTTTATTAAATAAATTATACACAGTAAAGAAACAAGAACTGACAGAGGCTTTATCAAACTTTGGCCTAAAATTACCTCAGTATCATGACATGGATTGGAGATTCGAAGTGCAGGTATTATAAGTTATAAAAACATTATTGTCAAATGAAATATTTTCTATAGCATACACTAACCAGTTTCTGATGTCAAATTAGATTGCATCCAGATCATTACTTCGACAAGTGGTGCCACTGGTGACTCTGGACTTTTCCTTAAAGAATACCTCAAACTCAGACGAAATTGAGCATGTATTACTGCAAACAGATCCAAATAATCTGCTGCATCTTGCCCAAGAACTTGAAATGGCTGTGCGCGAAGGCAGAAGTAGACACATAAGGAGTATCGCAAGAATTGTTGACTAAGACTTATATTTCATTACAGTGCTATACTATTTGATACAAATATTATAATATTATATATTAAAATAAATTTATTTACAAAGGATCTCGTGAGTAAGATACTTCAGCGCACACAACTCGAATCGATAGGCGTTTTTTTAGAACGCAGTTTCTTACAATAAATTGATTATTGAAATGAGCTTTACATTTCAAGTGCATGCAAATTAGGTACGATTCTTAAGGAGCCAAGACAAATCAGAAGGGACAGGAGCTTTGTTCAAGCCAGTTCAGTGTCGTCACACCTTGAACTGCAGAAGGTTTCATTTGAATATTTTATTGTATAATTGCATTAGCCATCAGAAGTTGGATTAATATAAAAAGCCCAGCAGGACAATCGGTCACTGTGCTGACCGCGATTCTTCAGTAACCATCGAGTGCGTCTATATGTGTTCTGCAAAATTCGCTCCCTTTCCTCGGTTCCTGAAAGTTTTCTCTTTCGTGTAATCGGAATAAGTACGTGGCCAACTCCATGATCGTAAAGAACAGGCTGTTGTTATAGAGTGACGATATTATATTTATTTGCGAATTCGAAAAATTGTGCTGTAGGATCATTGTGAAAAAGTAGTTCTGAAGCCATCAAGCAATGTGTGTCTGCCCACAGGAGATGGAACATCCGATCGTAGCTGGGGTAAATGCGACTGCGGAGTTTGCCACGTCTCCGGGATCGGCATCATCCACCACAACGATGGTCACCACAGCCGTTGTCCAGGTTGCCTCGACGATCGGACCACACTTTGCACGGCAGGTCATGCGGGGTTTTGGTAATCTGACCGTCGTAGACAAAGTGCCTCCGGAGATGCTTCATCTCGTCGGTCCCCATTGGTACGACGATCGATGGATCCTTTTGATTTTTATCGTCATAAAAACTGATTTGTTAATGTAAAATTTATCCGTGCAGGTATCAGTTTCCCCCACTCTGGCCAATCTGGCACAAACTTTTGGGCGTCGTTATGATTTTTATCGGTGTACTTGGCTGGTGCGGTAACGGTATGGTAGTATACATATTTTTAGTGACGCCAAATCTGAGAACACCGAGCAATTTGCTCGTAATAAACTTGGCCTTCTCGGATTTTGTCATGATGGTCATGATGTCACCTCCGATGGTCGTCAATTGTTGGTTCGAGACCTGGGTTCTAGGTACGAATATTGATTTTGTTAACTATAGATAACGATACAAGTCAAATACCAATTTCATGCATCATCGTTGTTTAGGTCCTTTAATGTGTGATATTTATGCGCTGATCGGATCGTTATGCGGCGGTGCCTCGATCTGGACCATGACAGCCATAGCCTACGATCGATACAATGTCATTGTCAAAGTACGTATAGTCAAAAGTGTCGAGCTGTATTTAAAGTTTTCGGAAAATGAACAAGAATCTGTTTCGTAGGGAATGTCGGGAACGCCTCTGACGATACCTAGAGCACTCGTGCAAATAATACTCATTTGGACGCATGGTCTAATCTGGGCGATGTTACCCTTATTCGGATGGAACAGGTATGTAGCCAATTAAATTTGTTATTTGTTTGAAACCTGTCAATCAGAAACAAACATAACGCATCAAATTTAAAGATACGTTCCTGAAGGCAACATGACGTCCTGCGGTACTGACTACGTGTCGGACGACTGGCTTGGAAAATCCTACATATTGGTCTATTCTATTTTCGTTTACTACACGCCCTTATTCTCCATAATCGTGTGTTACTGGCATATCGTTTCAGTACGTTCACCTTTATAATAATCGTCATAAAATTCAATGGACCATTCAACTCATACATTATAATTACTGTTACTTTTTGTTCTTTAGGCTGTTGCCGCTCACGAAAGGGGTATGCGAGAACAAGCCAAGAAGATGAATGTCGCCTCCTTGCGATCTGGCGATCAAAGTGGAGAAAGCGCTGAGGCCAAACTGGCAAAGGTAAAGTATTATGCTACATAGTACCATCGAAAGTCTCTTATTACCGATCAAGTAAAATAACGAATGTGAACATCCGTCGAACGACAGGTAGCTTTAACTACGATCTCGCTGTGGTTCCTGGCGTGGACGCCGTATCTGGTGACCAACTATATGGGGATCTTCGCCAAACAACACGTCAGTCCCCTTTTCACGATCTGGGCGTCTCTCTTTGCGAAAACTAACGCTTGCTACAATCCGATCGTCTACGCATTCAGGTAATCAATCATCTACAAGCTTTTTTCGTTACCATTTTATGCGCAAAGCAAATCAGTTATACCGACAAACGTTTATTTCAGTCATCCAAAATACAGAGCTGGACTAAAAGTTAAATGCCCCTGTCTGGTATTCGGAGAACCGGAGGACAAACCAGCTGCGGCCAAAGCCGCGTCGGCGCCAGCAGCCGATGCCGGTTCGACTCATAGCAAAGCATGAACAAACATCACCTGTCTCCTTATATGTTGTATGCTTAATTCAATTCAATTTGTTTGTACTAAAAACATATTTTTATATTATATATACGACTCCATTGAAAATGGTAAATTTATATTTTCGTTATTATGTGAGATAATAATCAAGCCAAAGTGTATGTACAACCTTGTAATTAATATTCTAATTTTTTACTGTTCGATCGTGAGCTAATAATAAATCCTTGTAAACACTCAATAGAGATTAATGTATTCGTGGGTATTATCGTGAAATAATCCAAGACACAAGCTCGTTTTGTTTTGTTATCCGTACTTTAAACGCATACAGGGTTTATTTTAACTTACAAAATTAAATTATAGGTAAAATATGTATGTATACTATACCGCCAGATGGTCCGGCCGCATGTGGCTCGTATGAGACTTCCTATACATCAAGACGTGCAGCGTAAGAGCCACCACAACGATTGTTCTTCGCGCTTCGTAAAAAATACAAAACGACCAGCGCGATGTATATAAGTGCCATCGCCGACACCGACCCCCGACAAGCTCATCCGTCGACCGATACAACGACTCGCGTCGTGGTGAGACTCGAGTCATAAGGTCTCGTCGGATGACCGAATTCGCAGAATCGATCCAGCGATAGCTCGGATTTTTATTTTCTTTTATTTTCAATACAAATATTTAATATTTATATGTAATAATCGTGTATTAGGGCAAGCTAGATTATAAAATTTATCTTTCGCAGTACCAATTAGCGTGCTAAATTGCCTGATTGAATTTCGATGAGGCCAAATTAACGGTCGATCAACGCCAGCCCTAATATGTATATATAAGAATAGTGTATGACTTGAGCGTTTCTTCCTTGGCTTAATAAGAGAGAGAGAGAGACAGACAGACAGAGATGTCCAAGGAAGAAGACGTCTCGATCACAGATTTCCGATACAGAAGTGACATTCTCTCGGCTTAGCTAGGTCTGCTATATCCAGCTTTCTCTTGGTTCATTAGTATTTACAATTTGCTTCTGAATCGCAGGTAGATGCGTGTATGGTTAGCGTATCTTGATCCGATCTTCATACTCATCAGCTCGATTCACGATCTTCCGATTTTTCCTTTCGACGAAATTACGCGTTCGACTTGTCGTGGTCGGTGAGCGTGGTGACGCCGGAAGTGGTGGACACCGCGTCGGAGGCACCACCAGCAGGTGCGTCACCTGCGCAGGCCAGAGATGGGAACCTTGCGAACAGAGCAGCCCGATACTTGGGATGACTGAAAGAGACGAGCACACCAGGAGTTAGATCGGCCGTTACTAAAAGAGAATTTTATAATGTTATAAATTTAGGAGGTTACCTGATGCCGTAGACGATCGGATTGTAGACGGCATTGGCTTTGGCGAATACCGATCCCCAGATGGTGAAGAGCGGTGTCAGTCTCGCGAGATCGAAGATACCGGCCCAGTTGATGACGAGATACGGTGTCCAGGCCATGAACCAGAGGGAGATCGTCATGAGAGCCACCTGTAATGATGAAGTGAATTGCAGTGAATTATGATCGGTAATTTCGACAGAGAGATGTGTACCAACCTTTGCGAGTTTGTTCTCTGCGCTCTGGGAATCTCCCTGCCTGAGAGAGGCGACGTTCATTTTCTTGGCCTGTTCCCTCATGTTCTTCTCGTGAGCGGACACAGCCTTGATGATGAAGTAGTAGCTGTAGATGATCATAAACAGAGGCATAAAGTACACGAAGAAGCTGTAGACCACGATGTACGACCTGGAGAGCCAGTCCTTGCTGAAGTAGTCCGTGCCGCAGGCCGTGAGGTTGCCCTCGGGGACGTATCTATAATGACGGAAGAGCGAGTTTGCCAGAGTTCTTATCACCTGAATAAGGGAATAAATTATAGATATGAAGGTGACTTACCGGTTCCAGCCAAACATAGGTGCGATTGTCCAGATGCTGGCCATCAGCCAGATGCCGAGGATGCGCAGCAACGACCCGTTAATGGTCAGAGGTTTGGCCGACAAACCCTTGACGATAACGTTGTACCGATCAAAAGCGATCATGCACATGGTCCAGATCGAGGCGCAGCCGAATATGGAACCACAGAGCGCGTAGATCTCGCACATGAGCGGCCCAAAGACCCAGGTCTCGTAGTAACAGTTGATGACCTAGTACAACGATCACACACCAGTAGATATGATGATGACTAATTATAACATTTGCGATCGGTAATTACCATGGGCGGCGACATGGTGAACATCATGCAAAAGTCGGAGAAGGCGAGATTGATGACGAGGAGATTGCTGGGAGTACGGAGTGACTTGGTGCTGGCGAAGATGTACACCACCATGCCGTTACCGGTCACGGAGACACAGCCGAGGCAGCCGATAACGAAGCCGAGGATCCCGTACCACAAGGGGTTCATCGGTGGGAACTGGTACCAGTAAGGATCGATCATGTGATGGATCTCCGGTGGCGCCTTGTCCACGACCGTCTGGTTGTTGAAACCTCCGCCGAAACCACCGCCACCTCCATAACCGCCGCGTTGAGCCATCGCGGTCAACGCCATGAAACTCGGTCCCATGTTATGCGATGCCATCCCGCTGCTGCCTCGACAAATCAATCGTTATATACCACAGCGTCGCTACTCTCACTCTATCACAATGCAAGAAGAAGAAGAAACAAAAAAGAAGAAAAATCGTGCGACCTTGTGGTGTCAGGGTGCGCTCGTGTTCCAGCTAACTGACGATGATGTGATGGATGCGCGATCGGCTCGCTCTCGACACGACTCGTCGCGCGCGTGCCACTTTGGAATCTGCACCGGAGCCTCCTGAGCGCGCTCCCTAATATACCCTCTTTGGCTACTCTTACTATATAGCTATAGATCAACAAAACATCCTCGATCTTCTAAGTCACTGCTAAGTCGGCAAACAGTCTTAAGAAGGAGAGCCGAGGCGCGACTTATTCAATTAGTCCGGATCTGAGAATACCTTGGCGAACCTTGAGCCTTTGGCTACGGACACACAGAAGCCGTATAGCAGAGAGTTTGCAGCGTCGCTTCGTCTTCTTCTCGAAACGTCATCACCTTATACACACACACACATCACTCGTACCCATATATATACATATTGTCGTCGATCGTTTCACCACAGATTGACATTGTCATGATGGAGATATCGGATAAGCGAGGGATTATCTGGGAACAGAATTTCGGAGGTATTTGTGCTTCTTAATTCGCTGACAAATCGTATCACGCGTCGCGTGTCCTGTCTTTGATCGTGTTATCTATTTTGTCGTTACTTCCCTGCGATTCGAACTTTGATACAAGTGCCGGTGATCGAATCCTGCAAACCTCGATTTCGAGGAAAAAAAAAACAAGAAAAAAAGATTCTAACTGAAAATCTTGGAGAACTTTCACTCGGTATATTTACATGTTGGGATAGGTGTATAATTATATAGTGTCAATGTCAATCGATTTCTTCGAGAAAATAATGCGGCTTCGAGCTTCTTTTCTTATAGACTCGCGCAATTACGAAATTCGCGAGTGTTACGCCGACCTTTCGCTCGATGAGACTATGTTGTAACGTCGATGAACGTTCGTTACTCCAATGTAAATTCGGTGTTTGTATACCGGAAGCAGAGAATCTTATTGGAAAATTGGTCGAGTAATTGTGTTGAGCGCAACTCGCCATATCTTCATTAAAAAAATATAACTTTTTAAATATAAAATTTATCGTATCGACAAATCTCCGCTACTTCAAGCTTATATCTACTCACTGTATATCAAAGGCATTTTTTAGACATTCCGTGCGAGAAACTCGCTTTTGCACACGCTGCGTCAAAGAAGCGTATGCTAAATCGAGCCTCGCACACGGTGGGCCAAAATAGTATAATTCGATACTAATAGTGCGAGAATGTAAATTAAGCCGTGTGTGAAAATCCTATATTCTCATCAGACTAAATAATATTTTTCAAATGCATCATTTTTTTAGATCAAAAGACGGTCGAAGTTTAGGTGCAAAACTACTGTGCAAGTAGCAATAACGTATGTACGACGCCGATTGAACTTCAAGGGGTTAATGAAGGGCGCAGAAGAGGATAAAGAACTTTTTAATTTAGTTAGTCTAATATTTACGTATAATATATTTGCATTATTAACGTTTGAACCTCGAAGCTGCACGTGAAGCCAACTACTTATGAGCTGACGTCAATGAAAAGCGTAAATAAACGAAGTCTCGTTCAATATAATATGCAACTGCACAGAATTACTTAAATAATTTTTGTTTTCTGCTTATTTCAGGGGTTGTGAAATCAGTAGAGCATATGTATAGTAGAGGTGATTCTGATTGAGAGAGAGAGAGAAAAAGGCTAAAAAACTGAAAAGACGAGGGTATAGTTTCTCAATGAAGAAAGCCATCACGTGCGACGTGTGCACGAGTTATTAGACTTGAGCACTTTGTAGTGACACGTAAGCTTCTTATGTGTAGAAACCATACCAAGGCTTAGGAAAGAAATTTAATGTAGACAAAACCGACAATTCAAGTTAACATCACCTTGAGTTTTCAAAGGCAAAAACTTCGTGTGATGCCTCTATACTATAGAAGCACGATAAGCTTACTATGTTTTTTTTTATATGCGACTCTACAGTAAGTATACAAAAATATATAGTTTCTTTAGATTATAAGTGAAGTCACAAATGTGTGTTTTTTCTTTATACTACGCGGAAGAAGAAACATATCCATTCAAGAACAGTCGAGAATTTTTCCATGCTTATTGGATTTTGTTTGATAAAAAGTATGGTTGAAAAATACGAAAACGTTTTAAAAATGTGGGTCATTACTACGCTTAAGAAATTAATTAAGTTTCGTCTATATATCCTATAGCATATGAATTTAACCCTGACCCATCACTGATTGAGCTGGACTAAAACTGAAGCTTATATTTTCATCTCTACTCTATATATCCAATTACAACTCAACAAATTGAGCGTATCTTGGTAAAATTATGATAATATTTGATAATTCTCATCTATACCTTATATATGAGATCCTGTAATCCAGGACCTGCCAGGATCTCTAACATATATATCCATACAGTCAGCCGATCAGCCGTCACGCCGTCAGCGCCGCCAACGTTCATGCTCAATACTACTCTTACCTATACCTATATATATATATGTAACCTATAGAACATATCCCGAACCGCGTGTACACTGTATACTCAAGTCAGTCGCCCGCATGCGTTTACTATGCGAACACTGCGGCTGAACGCCAGAGTAAGGTTAATGCACGTTTTTCCCGAAACCGAACTTTGACGATGCATTTTTCGTTCATTTATCCGACTGACATGCCTGAAAAAGTAATGTCATATGATATATGAACTGGTTTTGTTGTAATCCAGCAAGATGAACAACAGAAAGTGTATTAACCTCGTCGACATTCTCATCGACGAAGTTGCTTTGGAAGGCTTGGATGGAATAACACTAGAAGGTACTTATTCACTATAAGTTTTTTGTAAAAAGTTTAATTTTTTCCTTTTGTTATACCTTGATTGATTACTTGTCTTGGTTCAATTTTAGCATTATGGCAACGACTGGCTGTGAGGCTTGGCGATTCGCAGCCTCTGAAAGAGGCTTTTATGGATCAAATTTGGAACATTTGCTTGAAAATAGATAATTTTGGTTTTTACGAACTGGAGACACCCAGAGAAAATCTCATTATATACGACCGTTATGAATTGGAATATTTGAATATAGATTCAGATAAAGTACGCTTACATTCGATTTCATCATCTTGTTTCAGGTATGTTTTATGTATTCTGCTTTGCTCATTTTCATGTTTTTGTTTTTAGGAATGTGAATACAAAGAAATTTACTTGCACGAACCTATTGAGGATGTAAAACTTGGCAACAGAGGTTCTTGTACCACTTACAATACTCGAAAAGATATTTCCAACGAAATTAAATCATGTACCTTGAATGAAGTAAATACCAAATATGGACAGAAGCTAGTTATTGTAGCTTCTCAATCTTTGAGAGAGTATGCATTGATGGGTGACAATATCAACTCCACGACTCATATACCACTTACACATTACTGTTTTTTGGAACGAATTGGTAGAGCCCGTACTATAGGAGAGATAACACTTAAAAAATCTTCCAATATCAAAGAGGATGCAAAGGCTCTGTTTTACATTAGGAAAGTCCTGCAAGATCTTGGGCTGATAAGAAAGCAAGTCTATTATCAAGCAAGCTGTGGAGCAAATTATAATGGTCAGAATACAGGTACTCTGGTACATCTAACTAGGTTTTTTAACATCAGAAAACCAAAGGTTATAATGTGGGCAGAGCATCTGATAAATTATCTTAAGTCTAAAGAGAACTATGCAGCAGAATATAATGAAGTTAAAAATGAACTTAATCTGGATTACACAATCAAAAAGTTTTTCAAAATTAATATCTTGCAAAAAGTCTTTAAAACAGATGTTGTGAGTATTAAAATTTTTATATAGCAGCTGTTGTCATAAACACTTATTTTATAATTGTTTTGTTCTTTTATTTGCAGAAAGTACCGTATAGATCGTATTATCCAAATTCAGTAGCAAAAGAATGGGCAACCAAGAGTAATGCATCTAAAGAAAGAATAATTAAACTTGTCACACTGTCAGACCCCAACATAGAAATTAATGATCTTTGGAGAACTGAGGAGGTCAAAGATGACGATGATGATTTTCAACTAGATATACGTTCTCAGAAGTTAAGTGTCCCTTTTCTCAAACAAATCTATAATACTGTGGAATTGAAGGAATCCAAAGGTGCTAGTCAGTCAGAACTTGGAGCAGAATTGGGATATACTAAACTAATCAGTCGAACATTGGTTCGAAATTTGGTTAAAGCCAAAGTCGTTTCCACATATTTGGATGATATTGGTAGGCAAAGAACAACAAAATTTGTTTCTAGGAAATTTGATGGAAAGAGTTCTGTTAAAAAGCAACTTGAGGAAGAAATATCCAAAATCAAGGAATATAGTCGAGCAATGCAAAATGAAAATTCAAAAGCTTCATCAAATAATGATGTAGTTAAGGTGGAAGTTGCAGAAAACAATGATTCAAATTCAGAACAAATTGATGAACCAGAAAATGAAGTTAGAATTGCAGTGGAGAATCTTGCTGATAAGGAACTTAATGGCAGTTCTAAGGATCAAAAATCGTTTGCAAAAGCTAATAACATATTAAGCAAGTATAAACTATTTAGGAATCACAAGAGATATCGCTATACTTCATCTGACAAAAATAACGCATCATCAAAATTAGACGAAACTAAAAACGATTTTCCAAGCAATGTTGTGGATATTAATAATGAACCCAGCAATAAGTCAAGTGAAAAGGAAGTTTCTGAAAACCATGAAGAGAATATTGTTGATAGCGACTTTTATAAAACTATCGAAACAAAACTGATTGTCCAAAAACCAGAATGTAAAAAGAAATCTCTAAAGTTTCCTGTTGTTGGTTTTATGGCAAACGTACGTAATTCTGATAACAACAAACAATCAAATTTATCATATAGATTATTGAGAAGAGCTAATTTGGTCATTGAAAGTGTTAAACTGAATAAAATCATTGAGGATTCCCAGAAGTTAATAAAGGTAGAACAATTTACTACATTTTAAAATATATATTACAATACTTTAAACATATATTACAATTATTTATATGCTAATATTTTAATGTGACTTTAGTTTATAAATAAAGAAGAAGATAAAGAAGGCGTTGATACTAAAATTGATAAAAACTCTTTAATGAGACTCTTGCAAAAGCTGGCAGAAGACGACTTTATAAAATACATAAAATTAGTTCTGAAATCCAAGGACAGCTCAAAACAGAAAATAATAAACTTCATTTGCGATCCAAGCGTAGACGTAAACGATTCGGTGATTCTATCTGCAGTTGAAAAAGCAAAATTAAGATTTTGTATGCTTGAGACTCAATCACAGATTCCCAGTGAAAACAACGAAAGTGTGTTTACAATAAGTAATATTGCTAGGGATTCCAGTACAATATTTTACGGAGGAGAGGAGAAACCTGTTATTACGAAAAATAATGTATGTAATTTTTTTTGTCTAATTTGCTTTTATTTATAAAGTTTAATGTCAATATATAAATGGTTTGTAGGAATTAGGAAAGAAGCATGGATATAGCCCTAAATTTGTTCGTATGAAATGGATGCACATATTTTTATACCACTTGATATATGAACATCCTGGACATCGTATATCAAAGAACGTGTTTTTGGAAAATATGCGAAAAGAAGAATATCTGTCCGACGCACTTGACTTTAACATAGGCAACGTTTTCACTTCCGAAATCAGTTGGAAGATGTTCATTCCTGCACTGCCAAAACATACAGGTAAAAAAATTAAAAAAAATTTCTATTAAAAATACTTTGAAATTCGACTATTAATGAATTTTAAAAAATACAGGATATCCAGAAGGGTGGGCATTAATGAGTGATGTACTACTGCGTATGCCACTATCGATCTTTGTCAAAGTGTACAACGTCAATTACGATGTACCAGGTCTACAGGAACTGTTGGACCATCCGATAAAGCAGCATATTTTGATGAAAGATGTACCAGGCACGGTATTAAATCTACTCTTCATCAAACGCAAGTACATGTTCAGTATCCATGAAATTGTGACACGACTCTGCTATCTGGGGCTCGTACAATTCGGCGCTCAAGTGCTCAAAGAGAAAGATCAGATCTTCGTCTACCTGAATAGACATAGTGAGTTGCTCGACACGACGTCTTCGGCTGCCGGCTACCATCGCGTTGAAGACAAACCTTATCCCATGACCAAGTACCACTTTACCTCCATAGCCGTGGTAGAGAATTATTGGTACGAAATGTGGAACACCTGTATTAACACTTGTTTAGGCGGTAGATCCGTTGTCGAAGGTAAAGATATCTTGCTCGAGGACTTGTCACGCAAAGTCGAGATGATTCAAGCGTTAAAGATGCGCGCACCTGAAGAAGCCATCAAATTCGACACAGGTTTCGTTCCCGGTGATCGTAAGGGTGCTGCAGGAATTGACTCGGCTTTCTTCGCACATCTCAAGCGCAATTGGAATTGGGTCAGTACCAGTCATTTGAAGACCACTGAGAAAAAGGAGAACCGTCCAATCGTAAAGCCCAAAACCACTTCTAAAGTTTCAACGAAACCTATCTCCAAGCTCATGGCTGCCAGAAGGTCATTTCCGGTATGAAGATTATCTTGTCAATTTCTCTAAAAATGACTTCTTTCGTTATAAATTATTTTACTTCTTTTTTGTAACTAAATAGCCAAAGAAACGATGCAGCCCCTTAAAGCAAAATCAATCTAAGGTCTCTGCCAACAAACCATCTGATGTGAAGGCTCCCCCAAAGCTAAAACGTGAAAAGGGTCAGCTCTTTCCAGTGGTTAGCTGCAGCAAACCACCGAAGATCATTCGAAAAGTGTTACCCCGTAAGCCGATGCGTAAACGAGTCAAATACGACGAGATCGACTTCAGTGCACTGCAACGCATGGACAAGCTGCGCGTCGATTGGGAACAGCACGAGGATAACATTCTGTTGGTTTGCAAGGTCGCGATGGTTTACCTCTGTCCGAATCCTAGGCGAAACATCGTCAGTTTCACTGCCATCAGAGATATACTGCGTTCATATTCCTTTAGCTCTCACAACAAGACCTCGAGAGCATGTCAGAGGCGGCTACTTTACATGCTCAAACAGTCAAAAACCGTCAACAGTGTTTTGCTCGGCGTAGAAGAGGCAAGTGTCAAAAAGTAGTTACAAAAAACTTACTGTTTGTGCCATTCATTTATCTTACTCAATCTTAAATGTTTCTGTTTGAACAGGTCAAACAAGATTACTTTGTGAACAAGCGTTTCGGTCGCTATGTGGACAGTCCGAGGGGCGAATCTGAAGATGCGGCTGAGTACGAGCAGAGGATCGAAAAGATATTCAAGGAACTAGTCACCTACATTGCTAAAAAGTACTACAACATTTCGGACATGGAGCGTAGAGAGCCTGTTCCGCTTCCCAAAACCATTCAAGAGTTTAACCTCTTTCACAAGCTCAAGCTGCCCACTAAAATAGTTAGTTCGCCCGGAGTCTCGACGGAGGTGCGCGAAGTCAATGACATACATACTTCCACCATTAATTCGGTCATTCACAGTTCGATGTGTTGTGGCAAGGAGAGGAGATCTTGGGCTTATCAGCTGTTCAAGGTAAGTTCGAAAGACTGACTGTACTTTTCTCCTTTACATATGAACTATGATTTTTAGGTTTACCAGCAATACCCAGAGTACCTGTTGAGAAGTGCTATGTTAAAGATTCGTGCCGATCAGATGGTGACGATGAAAAAGAACTACATGTGTGCCCACAAGAAATTTGGCAATTGTATGCCAATGAGCAGTTCCCAGTATCAGCTGAGCTCGTCCTACTACTACAAATTCCAGACCAAGTGGCCGTACGAAGTTTTCTCCGAGTCCTATAACGTGGTTTTCTCACTTTTGAAAAATTATGTTGCAAGAGAGCAAGACGGATCAATCGATGCTTTAGAGATGATACCTGGTCTAGGTGGTATCGTAGCGGCGATGCACGACTATGTCAGCACGAACCTCATGGACGTGGATATCGAAATACCTGACCAAATCATCATGTTGGATCCTGGCTTACCTGAGAAGGATGAAGTTTATCAGAGAATTGCGTTGCGCTATCAAACTATTCTCGAGGGTTTGAATTCTGATTATCTACATAGTAAGGTAAATTGAATTAGGAGATAGTCTACTTAAATTATAAATATTAGATTTGTTCAAGCAATGGTTCATTGATCTTTTTAGGAGGCTCAAGCTGCCAATGTAGAAACTAATCTCTTAGCAATACAAGCTGATTCGAATGAAGTCGAGCCAATTAAGATAATCGAGGAACAGCAAAGTTTTGTTCAAATTCGTTCAGCGAAAAGGACGCTAGAACAAGACCATTGTCTTCCAGAAAACGCAAAGAAACAAAAGTTAGATAGTGAAGAAAATGAATCTGTGATGAAGAAGAATGACGAGAGTTGCAAGTCTGAAAACGAAAAAAATCAATTTAATGTTAATGTTATGTCTAATAATGTACAGTCCGATACAAATAGTAATAATGAACTATCTGTAAACAGAAAAATCGAATCTGTGATAGAAAATGTTAGTTCAATCGTCGAACCTGTTAGAACAACTTTGCAAGCTAATGCAAAAACCGTATCCCTAGTCGAAAATATATCTTCTGAACAAATGCTGACTGATTCCGACAATGATCAAAATATGGAATGTGTCGAGCTTGATTCCGACAATGACCAAAATATGGAAGGTATCGAACCTGAGGTTATTGATATAAGTAGTCAATGTTTGATGCAAACAGAGAATCTGGCAAGGTGAGTTACAAGTTGCACACATGGCTAAAACTAATCTATATAATTAAATTATAAAAGTATTTAACCGTAATTGCTTCTTACACCAACAGTGCGAACGAATTAAAAGAATCCGTGCCCCGATTCAAAAGCAGCGCAGGCAGTCGAGTTAGTAGTCTCCTAAAACGAGTAGGTAACAGGGAAATGGTCGAGGATGCTGCAACGCGGACAGAGGTGCATGACGTACGGACCCGTCAAACCCGCATAGCAATGTTGAAGATGCGCGAAGAACTGCACGATCTTACTTTTCACGACAGTCACCATGCACACGAGTACTTCGTTGTCAACTCGTTCAAGCTTTTGTTTACACTTATGGCTAGTCAAGAGGATAAACAGAATCTTACTGTTTATCGTGGAATCGATATACCGAGGAATCTTTTACCAATTGACGTCGATGTCGCTAATAAAGTTCTTGAAGACGTCAAAAAACATGCAATATTTCCAAAAAGTCCAGTCTTGTACGATGATTTCAAAAAGGAAATGATGCAGATTAAGCTTTTTGAATGGGAAGATGTCAATGCCATTTGCAAGTTTATTCGAACAAAGAGCGAGTTTGGCGCGACTTTACACGAATTGGTGGTATGTATAACAATTGACATCGTTATCAGTTCTTTCTTTTGCATCTTTTAACAGAATAATATTTGAAACTTGTTGCTTTCAGACCGAATTCAAATACCTCGACAATAAGTTAGCCGATATTTTATCCTTATTAGCAGAAAAACGCATAGTTTTACGAGCTGGCATAGTAACGGTGCGTTACATTCATTATCGATATGTAAATCCTTGGATAATACATTCCTACAAGATCCTTCGACTCGAAAAAGAATCGCATCAGACGATACCCGAAGGAAGCGTTTACGTCTTAGATAATGAAGAGGGTGCTGATGATAAAGATAAAGAAGGAAACAGAGTTACTACAGCAGCAAATTTATTTTACAGTTCATCTAATATATCTACAACTAATGTAGATATGAAAAATGAAAATTCTGAGAACAAACCAACTGAAGACTCGGCAATGAGTGAAAATTTAAAAATTGTTGAAAATATAGGACACAAGGACATGGAAGAAAATTTCAATAACAACGTTTTACATGAATCGACTAATGTGGAAGTAAATAATTCTCAGGAGCAACAGGTACAACAATGTTTTTTATTTGTAAATAGAGTTAATAAAATAATTTTTTTTTTTGACAAAAATATCAAATTTTTTAGACTGAAAACGCTGACGAGGTAGACGAAGGACTAACGAATCAAAAAAGGTTGCGGCGAAATAGAACTGTACTTTTAAAACAAAAGGATATTTACAGAGCTGCCAAGTTATTAGATTTTAAGTAAGAATTCATATTATAATCAAAATCTTTTCTAAAATATGTTTTGTTTAAAATATGTTAACCAATTCAATTAAATGTTTAGCACTGCAGAAGAAATTAAGGTAGTCATTAAGCCATGGATAAGAATTGACGGAGTTGTAAATAGACGAGTACTAGATCGCATGCTGGGAGCAGTATTATGTTATTGTATTGAGAAACCGGGTATAACTCTTACTTTGGTACAGAATAGATTTACACCAGCTATACAACCTTATCATACAAGAGAATTGATCGAGGTATTTTGATTTTATTGCCTTTTTCATCGAAAACGCTCAAACTACATTTTTCGATATTAATTATCATTTTCATTACAGATTTTAGTTAAGCTCGGTTGTGTCAAAACTATAGTACAAAAAATACCCAAGGTCACCCTATTTTCTAAACCAGCAAAACTTGATTTCAGTAAGTTAATCAAAGTCATTTGCTTATTTTATAAAACAAACGTTAGTCGCTATACAAAACTTAATTTGTGAAAATATTTTTTCAGATGGTAATCCTGATTTAGTTGCTGACAGTGACACGATTATTATTGAAGCTACAGCGCAAGCCACACTAAGATTTGGCATGTTTTTAAGTAATAGATCGTACAGCTTAGATTTCCTATCAACCTTGTAAAAATAAGGAAAAAACTTTGTAATTTTAAAGTGAATTTTTTTTTTAATTTATTAAAGTATAAAACTTTAATACTAAGGATTAAGTCAATAGAATTGCCGATGTTCTCAAGTATAGTTCGTTTTTTAATATAAATTTTATTCTTTTATAAAATGAAAAATTTATAAATAAAACTGTTTAGAAATTAAATGATTGCTCATTTTTTAATTCCAAAACTGTGAATAACTAAAAATACTGTTTTATAGAATAAAGTCAAAAATATCGTATCATATCGTTAATACGAAAATTCTTTCACTATCTATATGTATATCAGTTATAAACCAAACTTCAGATATTCTATTAAAAAAATTATAAAATTTATTTTGAAAGTTTTTGAGACATGGTTAAAAATTTACATATTTTTAACTAATAATAATAATAGTATTTATAATATATAATGTTGCTGGTCAGCAATATTATTTTCCTTACCAAATTAACCTCCACTAAATATACTTATTATTAATACATAATACAAAAAATAACAGAATTATTAATATTTCAATTTGATAATATAGAAGTGCAATCAGAGTTTGACGTTAAAAATTGCTTTGTACAGTACATTTTAAAAAGCTAACAAAAGAAGGACGTGTAACTAAATTTCGTTGATGAAAAAGCAAAATGGATTTAAAAACATATTAAAATGAGAAAAAAAATAAAAAAAACATCATTTTAATTTTATATTTATTTATCGATAAAATATTTTTAAAAACGATATATTGCAACCGCTCTATAAGGATCTAATCAAACGGTGTCGCGCTGAACCTCTAAGAGCAACAGTTCTACAATAACCAGCAAACCTGGATCTCAAAAAATTTGTTTATATAAATGAAACATTGAAATATTTTTTGGAATTATTAACAACAGCATTTTTGTTTAATGGAAAATTTTAACTTATTTTACAGCAATAGGCAAACTAATTCTGTAAAATAATTTTTTTTCTGATGACAATAATGTTTTATACACTTGTTTCAACGAGTTACTGTTCAGACTTCTTTTCATTTTTTTCCTATAACGAATTTACAGCCTAACCATTACAACTGTGTCTCAAATAATTTTCTATGATTTTACTTGTGTAGCATTTTTTTCTACTATGACCGTCGATAATTTACTCGTGTGTAACAAAATATTGTAGTACATCTTTTACATCAATAAATTAATAAAAATACGCATTGTTTATCGGTCAAATAGCGCACGATTGAGTACTTCAATCATAACAATAATTACATATAAACTGTAGATTCGAATTTATGACAACTTCCATTTGTTTTACCAGTAAATAATAATATATAATATATAATATAATAGAATTATACATTAATATTGAAAATCAGTTTTCTGCAATTAATTATAATACAGCATATACTATGAGCATTGCTCTATAAAACACTTTTATACGTAGTTACGAATTGCCAGCAGCATGCATAGGAGTTGTTTATACCTTGGATCCTTACATATTTTGCAAATTACGCAATCAAAATCTCACTTGACCGCATGTCCCTTATGTATAGCGGCAACGATAATGATTTTCGCAAGGGCAAGACTGATTGTACCTTACTGTTAAAAAATTCAATTCACATGGGTTTTCTTTAAAATACAATAGATTCGTAATACGCTTTAAAGAAGTCTAGGTTTTGTTTATTTAATCATTTAGATGCGCTAAAAATTTAAAACAAAGAGAGCACACTGTATTTTATATGGTTAATAATTGTTTTCTCTAGTGGGAGAACATTTATACATGATTTACATCCTTTGTTTGACATGGCAATTTTTGAGGATAAATCACAGCTCCCAATATGAAAAAATATCTTTTTTAACCAGTACGACCTCCTGTTACGTATATCAAATATAAAAAATCAAAGCACAAATAATAGAGTATATCATTATCATTTAACACTCAGTTGAAAATAGTAAGGTAAATGCTTCAGACTTGACCAGCTTGCACTTTTTTCCGCCATGTTAACACAGAGATTCTTACAAAATGTATAATCTTATCTGCAGTTTCATGTATTTATCCAAAATTTTTTCCAATTTGGTACCTAGCAAGCACAAGAATCACCTTTTCCGTTGTTTCTTTGATCACTGGTAAGTTTGATCTGGTCTGGGAATTCATTGTACAGTTCAACCTAAAAATCAAAAGTTTTATATGAAATATATACTTTGCTTTCTTTAGTTTGTTCAAGTGAGTTGTAAAATTTCTCACCTCACTTTCTTGGGCTAACGCATTTTTAGCTATCGTTTGAAAAGCTTGTTCTACATTGATTGCCTCTTTTGCACTGGTCTCAAAATATGGAATATTGTTCTTAGACTGACACCACTGTTGAGCTCTCTTGCTCGACACCTAGAATGCACAAATTTAGTACATGAGATAATGGAACAAGCTAAGTAAAGGTGTGTAAATCAAGTATTATTGATTACCGCTCTGTTTTCTAAATCCACTTTGTTTCCCAAGACAACAAAAGGGAAATTATCGGGATCTCGAGGCGAGGCTTGAATTAAAAATTCATCCCTCCAAGAATCCAAAGATTTGAAAGTACTTGGTGCAGCTACATCAAATACTAATACACAGCAGTCTGCACCTCTATAGAATGCAACTCCAAGAGATTGGAATCTTTCTTGACCAGCCGTATCCCAAATCTAAACAAACAACATGCACTTGTATCAAGGAGACTGTGTCAGGAAAACCAGATTAATCCAGCATCAATTTTAATTATTTGAATGTCAATCAACAGGTCAAAGTTTTATCAATAATTTATGACGAATGGTACACTGCCTGTCTTAACAACAAAAGTAGTATATATATGAATCTTTAAAGAGCTTGAATTGTGAAAATGCATTCTTTAACGAACGGTAAAAGATAATTGAAAAAAGATGCAGAGCAGATGGTATTTACATAAGCATTATCTATAAAACTGATATGATCAAGAGATACTTGTTGTATGTGTTGTGAAGCATAACTCTATGGCAATGATACGTGGAATAGTGCTTAAAAAATCTGTAACTCACTTGCATAGTCACTATCCTATCATCCACCATGACTTCCTTGGTTAAAAAATCAGCTCCAATCGTGGCCTTGTACTGATTGCTAAATTTCTTGTTTACATATTGATTCATCAGAGATGTTTTTCCAACTCCAGAGTCCCCAAGAATAATAACTTTGAGCAAAACTTTCTTGCGGGATGCCATTTTTGCCCGAGCTGCAAAAGAGAAAGAGAAAATTTAGTCGATCGCATAATTAACAGTCGAGACAATGCAGAAACAAAGACAAATAATAAAAGTTAATGACCTTAAGTAGAGCGTGCGTAACTCGAATAGAGTTGATATGGAATGGAAATGTGTGATCCTTGCAAAACTGGGAAAGGATTGACAGTCAGCAGTTCATAGTATCGATAAGGTTGTCACTTCATCTAGATGAATCATAATAGGTTTATAATACACAGCCACATAAGAGATATATAATGAGAGGTAAATAAACAAAAGCAAGAGCCTAGCAGAATGAGAAAGAAAGGAGGCGTATTGTCGCGCAAAGTAGCAGTATTTTTTAATCAACTCGCGCTTTTCGAGAAGTCGCGTTGCAGTGAATCACGAGCGGAAAAGTACCTCCTCCCGCGCGGCTTCGACGAGCTGTGTATGTGCGGGCTCTCTCGCGTGACGTATACTTATGCTGCCTGGCCTGCAGAGAGCAGGAAAAATCTGATTTGTTTCCGCAACAGACTAGAGAATTGCTTAGGACGAGTCGCGAATGACGAACTTACGCTTTGGCTTATATTGCTCCGAAACGCAGACTACGCATAAGCGCAGATACTTATATGTATGTATCAAGATGTATATGTATACACGGAGACAAGCAGTCAAAAGCAGTCGTCGCGAGAGGAGAGAGAATGAGTCTTTGCTATCAGCTGCGGGAACGGCCTCTCGGCAGCAGTAGAGAACACAAATATATTCAATCACTAGATCCTCCCAGCTATAGGTACTCGCCACTGTGTCTCTCGCTAGCTGTGTCCGAGGATCGAAAAACGGCGATTACGTCGTAATTGAGCACGAGAGCGAGACAGAGATAGCGTGCATTAAGTTATAGGCCTGTACGCGTGAAAGTGCATGTATGTACGTGTTAACGCGTACGACGATGTTGTATGTACAACATGCAGCAGACAGGCAAGGCAAAAAGAGAGTGTGTACTCGTCGTTGTTGGGGAAAAATCGAAGGATTAGTACAGAGAAGCTATTAGTAAAGGTCGTATAGTCGTTGACATCCGCGAAGAGTAGGTTTATCATGCACAGCAGATATAAGTACTTACTTGAGGATGTTGATGGGGCGGAGCGACGACGACGACAGACAGATCGGAGCTGGCAGCTTGATTATTCCACGAAAGAGTGTCGGGCTGCTACTGTCCGATGCTTGTATTCATGTACTGTGCTCCGAAGAGTTGTGTCTGCACACAAAGAAAATGGCGTGTTTTGTACCACACCGAGAGGAGCGCGCTCACAATCAAGCTCGAGCTTAGACTGCCAGCGTTATACCAGCTCTCTGCCAGCAGCGACGACGCATATAATACAGACACACAGACGTGCGCGCGAGCTACCTCTATTACTGCGTCTGTAGCTGTACTGATTTCTCTCTCCCTCTCTCTTTATTCTTACTCGCGCTCTCTTTCTCTCTCTCCCCCCCTTGCCATCACCTGTTCCGCAATATAATATACACCGCTAGTTCGACCGCGTTGTGAAGTAAGGCGCGAGCCCTCTTTGCCCAGTTGGAGTTTGGAGTACAGTCGGGCGCAATATTTAAACGTAAGAAATTTTTTAGAAATACAATAATAAATTAGATTCCTAATAATTTAATGCAGTTAACCATCTATAATTGTTTGAGATCTTTGGTTTGAGAGAGTAATTCAAAACTAGAGTTGTAAAAAAGAGAAGAACGTTCTTTATTTTATATATTACAAATCAAAAGGTTTACACAAGTTCTAGTTGATAAACCTCACGGCCCAAATACTCTGACCATACTTAATTATCTTAATAATATGCTTAATAATTATGGAACTTCACAAAAGTTCATTTAAAAATACTTTGTGTACTTTGAACCCCAAACTATCGTCGGACAAGACTTGTGAGATATTGAAAGTACTTAATATTTAAACGCTTTTTGTCAAATTGGGTTCATTTTATTATCAATATTCTATATAATAAAATAATATTATACATTTGCCACTGTTAACTTTATGCTGCCTGAAGCATAATAACCATTCTAGAAATCAAGTCTATTCAAGATCCCATTAATTTCACAACAAATCATATTTAATAATATATTAATGAGTAATATTTTTTGACGTCTTATTACTGCTTTTTCCACGTGAATTTCGCTCTCACTTTAGACATATCCGGGGTCAAGGGCTGAGTTAGCGAGCTGGACCTCGAAGCTTTGGGATGAGAGAATGGACATCCAGGCTTCATGCAGTATGGATGATATTTGCATTTTACAGGGGGATGCGAAAACTTACAGCCCAATTTTGTACAGGCTGATCCAAATTTACATTTCGGATGCTTATAAGCGCACTTTTCACCAAATTTACAAGCAGGAAAAGAACTGAAACAAAGTTGATCGAATTAGATATATAACTCTGAAATACGTTTCAAATCATGAGACAATGAATTAAAATATTTACCTGCATAACACTTCTGGGTGATAATAAGCACATTTAATACCTAATGTACAGCTTGGCCAGTAGCGACATTTTTCGCTAGATTTGCCCGCTACTGTTTTTATAATGGAACTTACAAGAGGTCGTTTCTTGATTCCTAAAAAGCATAGAAAGTATTTAGCATTATAAACAAATCGTGCACGTTAAAACAAAATTTCACCGTCAACACTTACTTAAGAAGGAAGTAACCGTTGACGCTACTCTAGGTCTTCTTCCAGGACTAATTGACCGAGCTCTAGTATATACAATAGGACTTATTTTTCTGCGACTTTTGGAAAAACTTTCTGCCACTTTCAGATGTTGTCTATGAACATTTATTCTACACTCGCTGTTTGGCTCTGAATATTGAACAGCTTGTTTGTTCGTGTATGTATCTGTGTATTGGTCCGATGGTTTTTCTGTGTAATTAACTATGTATTGGGCAGGTGGTTTTTCTGTGTATGTAACTGTGTATTGGTCAGGTTGTTGGGCTATATATTTATCTATGTATTGATCAGGTTGTTTGTCTGTATAATTATCTATGTATTGTTCCGGTCTGTCTGTGTATTTATATACGTTTTGGTCAGGTAGTTTTTCTGTGTATATATCTGTGTATTGGTCAGGACCTATGTCCATGTACCTATTTATATATGGGTCAGGTTGTTTGGCTGTGTATTGACCAGCTTGGTTGGCTGTGTATTGGCCAGATTGGTTGTCTGTGTATTGGACAGATTGTGTGTCTGTGTAATGGCCAGACTGTCTGTCTGTGTATTTGTCTGTATATTTATCTGTGTACTGACCACAATGTCTGTCTGTGTAATTATCTGTGTATTGGCCAGATTGTTTGTCTGTGTATTTGTCTGCGTATTTATCTGTGTATTTATCTGTGTATTTATCTCTGTATTTATCTGTGTATTTATCTCTGTATTTATCTTTGTATTTATCAGATTGTTTATCTGTGTATTTATCTGCGTATTTGTCAGATTGTTTGTCTCTGTATTTATCTGTGTATTTGTCAGATTTTTTATCTGTGTATTTATCTGAGTATTTGTCAGATTTTTTATCTGTGTATTTATCTGCATATTTGTCAGAGTGTTTGTCTGTGTATTTATCTGCGTATTTTTCAGTTTGTTTGTCTGTGTGTTTGTCTGTGTATTTGTCTGTGGGTGTGTCTGTGTATTTGTCTGTGGGTGTGTCTGTAGATCTGTCTGTAGATGTGTCTGTATATTCTTTATGTATATCCTGATTGTTGCCAAGTTTAGGATCATTGTCATAATCGTCATTCTCAATGATCTGAACTTCATCTTCATATGCATCGTATTGATTATTGATCAGCGATATTTCATCATCGTCATCTATCTGTTAAAAGCAATTAGAAACGTTTAGCACATGGTAAATGAAATAGAAATTAGCCGTTTGTTTAAATTTACTTATTCACCTCCATAGTTAAACGGTCTTCATCATCCGAATTTTTTTCTTTATCAACGTTATTATTGTATCCATTTAATGTAACCAGGAATTTTTGTTTATCATCACTCCTTTTGAACAATGATTTAACTACATCCATATGTTCATCAGTTACAATTTGTGACTTATTTGATGACTCTGAAAAATAAACGTTTCTTAATATCTATAAATGCATATTCGTAACAAATACTATTAATTATACTTACGCGATTTTTTAGTTTTAGATTTGTCTGGATTGGTAAGTTCAACTTGTATCTTCTCCATGATATTTCTTTTCTTTCCATTCAAACTTACTGAAACTACTTTGCCCTCCCAAGGATCGCGCGTTATTTTAATTTTGTTGGTAGGTTTGGCCTGTTCCTAAAAAGTAAAATCATAATTTGCAATTGTGTTTTAAACATATTTAAACGAGATTCTTTTTCTATGAATGAACTTACTTTTAAACAGGGGTCTACTTTCTTTTGCATTACAACTGATTGATTAGCTTCAGCAACTGCCTTCAAGAGTAAAGACTGTGTAGCACGTTTTTGTACTGGTTTCAATGGTTGTAATGGTCTTGGGGTGACAATGATTTTGCTTAAAATTTTGCAGTCATCATCTTCGTCCTCATCTTCTTCAGGTTTCTCTTCCACTATTTTCTTAGGCTTATTCAATGATTCTGAACTGGTTTGTTTGCGCTTTTGGGATTTGGATTTTTGAACAGCTATTATGTGGGATTTTAGAGAAGTAACAATTACAGACTCTGTATCACTATCTTCTTCAAAATGCTTTTGAGAAATTTTGGAGATTTTAGATGATGCTCTCAATAGCTTCTTGCCTTGCTGCTTACTTCTGATGCCTAGTCTACTTCTTACATTACTAATTCTAGGTTTGCTTACTTTAGTGGAATTGGTAGATTTCAAAGACGGTGCTGCTTTTTTCCTGCTGTTAACACCAAGACGAGACTTTATTGTACCTGACCTACTACTCAGTTTTGCTTTATTTGTAGTTTCTTCGATCCTACTGGATTTCTCACTATTTGAATTGCATATTGGATGCTTATTATCTCTTTGCAATTCATTTGTCAAATCTTCAGTTTGTGGTTTTCTTCTATCTATGCTTTTACTCTGATCGGAACTATTGCTTTGGCTGGAAATCTCATTTTTATTAGATGAAGCAGTTTGAACATCACTTTTGCTTTTTGTTTGACATTCTTCCTCTCTTGGAGGAGAATCCACATCAAGTATAGTTTGCACTGAGATAACTGAACTAATTTTTGGTTTGTTGACAGACGATTTCACCCTGTTATCATTCTCACTATCTGAGTCATTAGAAAATTTTGAACGTTTAGCACTATGTGCAGTTTTCTCATCATTTGAATCATCATTTGACATTCTTTTCAAACTGTGACTTGACGTATTGTTAACTTTTTCAAGTAAAGTTTCATTCGATTCTGGTTTGTCAATGCTAGAAGATTCGGGTATCGAGACACTTGAGTGAAGACCTCTCCTTTCTGGATTTTTTGGACTTGATTCATTGGAAGAGCCACTATCACATGCAGGAGTTTTTGCATTCTGCGATTTTTCATCATCATCATCATCAGCCTCCAATTCTTTCGAATTAGATTTACCATCGTCTTCGTTTAACATAGCAAGATCACCTACAAGATCATCAAATTCTTTGTCTCTTTCAACTTTTGTTGGCTCTCTTGTAGGTGTATCTGATTTCGAGGGAGGCTCATCTTCTATTTTTGGTTTTTTCTGGTCTTCTTGTTTAACAATTGCTGTTGATGCAGGATCTTTGTTACTCTTTTTCTTAGCAACAGTAACTTTTTGTAGCTTCTTTAGTACTTGGTCATGTAACCAATTTACGAAGGGCTCTGTACTGTCTTCCAAGAACAAATTTAAATCTTCATTCATCTGGGATCTTGATTTTTTGTTCACCACCATTACCAAAATATAATCTGGCAACTCATCATCGTATCGTACACCCAATTCAAGTAACTTTGCTCGAATAGCACTCTGCAATAAATATTTTGTTTGTGAAAGTTAAATCAACGTTATCAAGAATTTCATTTGCAATCCATAATGACAAAAATTCATAACCTAAGTAAATCTTTCTCATGATTGTCGAAACTCGACGTATAACAACTCATGCAAAAGAAAAATAAATGTATAATAGGAAAATTTGTTTACCCTCAACTGATTTGTGATTTCAACACCACGAATATCCATTTTGGCGCTGTTTGTGTCACTACAAAAATAAGAAAAATCAGCTTCAATCGTCTCGATCACTGCTAAAAGTATCACATTGAAGCATCATTTAAAACTCATGCTTAAAACTGAAAAATTGTTCTCCTAAAAATCTTCGCCATGTTTACGATGCAACTTACGGGTTCACGTTCAATAGGACGAATAATTACAACCCCAAGCGCTGATTCGTGTTTCTACACTATATATACTGAACTATACTATATAGAGACGAATGCGACGACACTTATACGTCGCGTTTTCTGGAAACGGAGCCCTAACCTAACCTAACCTTATCCAGGTCGACGTTGGCTCCTATGGTAATGGAGGGTAATGGTAGACTCCACGAAAAAAAAACTTACGAAAATACGAATTATTGCTAATTTGAGTTTTTAACCTCATGCACATACGACCAAAAGAAAAGCCAATGAAATTTCAACGAATTTTAAAGGGAACAATGAATGCATCGTCAATCTTCACTTAACAATAAATTGCGTAAAATTTAACATTGAAAAAGTTTGGACGTGGAGGGTCGAGAGGCAAGGCTTAAAAATAGTCATTAGAGAACTTCGGGATTCTCTAAGTAAGCGTATCATGACATAATAATGTCAACGAGTACTGGCTAATAACTGCAGAAATTCCTGCAGACTTATATATAATTAATTGATCGCGAGGAGTTGCAATCGGTAGCGCAATAAGTTGCGCGCATACGCAGTTGCACTTCGCTACTCCCGAGGTGGTTCCTGTGCGATATGGCGGGCGTTATCGTTCGCAGTTTTTCTGTTCCGAGGAGACAATTGGGTAAATTCTGCTTCTCTTTGACAATTTCTAGAGCGATATATCGGAGCTTTGTGTCTCAGGCTTTTGTAACAAATCTATTGTGACCTTGGTTAGATCTGTGCTTCTGACAAATGGAATTTCATCAAGTTACATAACCTTTTGCCAAATTCTTGTTACAGGTCTCCTTGGACAGGCTCTAAGCAGTCAGCAATCCAGGAACTATGCCGATGCTGCACCCGAAGGAAAGGTATGGCTTATTTGCTTTGTTTGGTATGGATATGATATGTCACGACAACAATTGCGCATACTGATCGGACTGCTATGAATGTTTGCAGTCTGCTGTATGTATCAGCTGTTGTGAAGTGGAGTTTTAGTGTTTGATTTGTTTACAATTATGTAGTTTCAATTATTTCATCAATTAATTTCCACCTTTGACTTCTATGATTGATTAGTTTCTGATGTTCTTGCAATTGATTTGCGAAATTTGATCCCCAGAAATTTGGCAGTCCACTTAAGGATGAAGACCGAATCTTTACAAACCTGTATGGAAGGCATGACTGGCGGCTGAAGGGGGCTATGAAGAGAGGTGACTGGTACAAAACCAAGGAAATTCTGGACAAGGGTTCTGACTGGATCATCAATGAAGTCAAAGTGTCTGGTTTGAGAGGACGAGGTGGAGCTGGTTTCCCTTCTGGAATGAAATGGTCTTTCATGAACAAACCTTCAGATGGAAGACCAAAGTACCTTGTTATTAACGGTGATGAGGGAGAACCAGGAACATGCAAAGATCGTGAAATCTTACGCCATGATCCACACAAACTTATCGAAGGTTGTTTGATTGCTGGCAGAGCTATGGGAGCTTGCGCAGCTTACATTTACATTCGTGGAGAATTCTACAATGAGGCATCCAATACTCAAGTTGCTATTGCTGAAGCTTACCAAGCTGGTTTGCTTGGTAAGAATGCTTGTGGATCTGGTTATGATTTTGATGTCTTTGTGCAAAGAGGAGCTGGTGCTTACATCTGTGGTGAAGAGACTGCACTGATTGAGTCCATCGAGGGAAAGCAAGGAAAGCCAAGACTAAAGCCACCTTTCCCAGCTGACGTTGGTCTGTTTGGTTGCCCCACAACTGTCACCAATGTCGAAACCGTTGCTGTGGCGCCAGTAAGTTTATTTTTACTTTAAAAATTATTTGATCAGCTTTACTATACGCAAAATGTTATAAATAAAAAAAATTCCTATTTTAGGCAATCTGCAGACGTGGAGGCAGTTGGTTTGCGTCCTTCGGTCGGCCGCGTAACAGTGGAACAAAGTTGTACAACATCTCGGGACATGTCAACAACCCATGCACTGTGGAAGAAGAAATGTCTATACCTCTGAAAGAGTTAATCGAGAGACACGCGGGTGGTGTAATTGGTGGTTGGGATAATCTTTTGGGAATCATTCCTGGTGGTTCATCTACCCCAGTCATTCCAAAGCAGTAAGTTGCACAACACGATTACTATTGCTATTTACGATTTACACCATTTCTCAAATTATTTATTCTTATAGCATCTGTGACACAGTGCTGATGGACTATGACGACCTTGTCAGAGTACAGAGTTCCTTTGGTACTGCAGCTATCATTGTTATGAATAAGCAAACTGATATAATTAAAGCAATTGCACGTCTTATTAGCTTTTACAAACATGAGTCCTGTGGGCAGTGCACTCCTTGCAGAGAAGGAATTGCCTGGATGTACAAAATAATGCAGAGGTACGTATATCTTAAAAATCTTTATTTACATGAAATCGTGACTACCGTTAACTTCAAACAGACTAATTTACCCGCAAAACTATAATATAAAACTATCTCTTGTTTTAAGATTTGTCGAGGGTAATGCAGAAGTGCACGAAATTGACATGCTGTGGGAGCTTACGAAGCAAATTGAGCTGCACACAATCTGCGCTCTTGCTGACGGTGCAGCATGGCCGGTACAAGGACTCATCAGGCACTTTAGACCCGAGATCGAGGACAGGATGCGAAACTTCAAGCGAAGCAGCGCAGCGATTTCAAATTAATTAGGAAACGTAGATAAATAATGCCTCTTATTAAAGAGTAAAAAAGTTGTTTATTTATTTTCACATGTATATAGAGACAGTCAGTTAAATTTTTTATAGCAGAGATTTGCAATATAAAAATAATCTCTCTATTAATGGCAGTATTTTCTTGAATCGATTATAAAAACGTTCGAAAATACTTTCGCGTCGAGAAACTGCATCGTTGATGATTCTGAGATTATTATTCTTTGAGCATTGATTAACTTTTTTTAAATAATAAAAACACGAAATTTGTACAGAGAAACCATTAAAATCTGTCACTAAAAACGAATCACAGAATAACACTTATGATCTTAATTCTTTCGCGTGCTTATATCGCTCTCACAGACCCACGAGTAAATGAGCAGGATTCTCGACGTAGTGTTTCCAGAGCTGAGAAAACTTGGCCATGGTGACGCCGTCCACGACCCTGTGATCCGCGGCCCAGCTGACCGACAGGATATTGGCAGCTATCACGTTGTCCTGCTCGTCGAACCTCGGCAGTCTTTGAATCTTTCCAAGAGCACCTATGACAACCTGAGGCGACAGGATCACTGGTTTCGTGTACGTTCCACCGACCTAAAATACACATACATATCGCAAGATCAGTCGAATCCAACTATAAAAAAATTAGTTTAACAAATAGGCTGAACTAACAATGCCAATGTTGGAGAGTGAGAACGTGCCAGCTGTAAGATCAGCCAGAGGAATCGACGCCTTTTTTCCAAGTGCCTGCAGTCTATTGAGCTCCTTGGCGATATCCAGAATACTCAGATCCTGAACGTTCTTAATATTCGGAACGACCAGACCACCAGGAGTGTCCATAGCCAAGGAGATGTTATGTTCGTTTCTGATATTCAACCCTTCGTTCTTCTCGTCGATCCAGGCGTTGAGCTCGGGATAATGATGCAAAGCCTGCGACACTGCCTTGACGAAGAACGGCATATAGGACAGACTCAGGGACTCCTTGGCGAAGGCTTCCTTCAACTCGGCACGTAGTTTAACCAACTTCGAGACGTCGTACTCGTCGCTGTAGACGAAGTGCGGTATAGTCTGAAAGGATATTAATTTCGCGGAGTTGAGCAATTTGGCGAGAAAGTTCGTAAATACAGATTGCGTCAATATCGAATTTATCGATGTAGTTATACACCGCAAGGTCAAAATCTAAAACTATACTCTCCCATGCGTCACAACATGCAAAAATTATTTGCCGAGAGAGTCAACAAACGCGTTCTCGTGTATAATAATAAAAAAAAATCGATAAATAAAACGCAACTAACAATCGACTGCGTCATGGACTTCCACATGTGTTTGGCGTATTTCTTCTCGGACGACCTGTTGACTTCAACCTTCTGAGGTTCCACTTTACTCTGAGGTATCTCGATCTGTCCAAGGTACGCGAGGATGTCCTCTTTGAGCACACGTCCATCCCTTCCAGTAGCCTGGACTTTGGTGAGGTCGACGTTGTTCTCCTTGACGATCTTCCTTACCGCCGGTGTCGTCAGTACCTTACCGATACTCCTCTCCGCGACGTCGTTCTCTACTGTGTTAACCTTCTCCTCAACCTCATCCTGGATCTTCTTCTCGGTCTCGTTCTCGGTTGGGTCGTGGTTGGTTTCGAGCTCGATGTCGACCAGAGCGTCACCCACCAGACAGTTCTGCTCGAGCTCGTAGTGAAGCTTCTTGACGACTCCGTCGTACCGACTGGTGATCGTCACCGATGCCTTGTCGCTCTGAACCTCGCAGATGTTGTCGAACTGGGACACTTTGTCCCCTGGCTTGACGAACCTGAGCAACGATCATCGTTACGGTTATTTGATGAAAAAAATTAATAAATATTTGGCATGACGTATACCATTCCTTGACGGTGACTTCGCGGATGCCCTCGCCGATGTCTGCTAGTTTGTATGCGACGAGCTTGCCGTGGCGCAGTGACGTCAGCGAGATGAGACGAGCTCTGCTTGCGGAAACGCCTCCGCCGTTGCTGCCCTAAACACAACCATCATTCTTGTAGACAAACACACACGAGCTCTTTATTTTTTATTCATGCTTTATTTCCCTAAATTTATACCGGGAACATCTGGGAAAAAAGCGTTATCTAACGGACACTCGGTTGACTCGACAAATTTTCGATGAAAAACACAAGTGCAGTACTGTATAGCGTGCAATGATATATAGAAGTAGGGTGTATGCGATAAGTGAATGTGTGTTTGTGTATATATACCAGCGCAAACCTCGTCAGTCGTAGCGCGAATGCCATTGCACTCGAAAATCGGATAACGAAGGGGGATGAGAAAGCCTCTCTTTCTGTGCTATCACCAGAGACCGACTGTGTACTGCTTCTGCTCTGCCGCTACACGCGCTTTCTGTTTATTCATGCGGCAAAGAAACCGGGAGAATCGGAATAACATGAACATACATGTCCACACATACACTGATAAATCGTGTGAGGCAACGTTGTATGTGTTATATATAACTCACACGCGCGTTTCATTCGACGACGCACTTATATAACGAGTCAATAGCGTATAATACTGATAAGAGCGACCACACAGTATATGTCTTGTCTCTTTCTTCTCTTTCGATTGAGAGTATATAGCTGTATGTATTATATACTCAACTCTCGTGATTTTATGTGTAGTCGTCTTTGCGCGCCACACACTCTGTTATTTGAATTTCGGGGAAATATATGCGCGCGGTGTTCACAGTATTAGTGAATAAATTAATGGAAGACTATATAATCGAATGCTGAATTAATGTACAGAGAAACCAGAATACGCCGCTTGTCTGTCTGTATAGCGGAATGATATGTTTAGGACCCACCCACGCTTGGGCCCTCCGATATCTAGTTTGTCCTGTATACGCAGGATCACATCCGAGAAAGAACGGAAAATTCCTTCCGCTTACTCCCACTCTTGTGCTCTCAGTCCTCCCTTGTACTTATACCTGCGCACTCACCCTCTTTCGTACATTCTAAAATCATCGTTCCGGAGCATCTCTGTTAGGGGAGTTATCGTCCTTTATACAGACAGAAAGGGGTACCTTTCTGTATTACGCTTTGTTCCAGAAATCTCTCAATGCGATTTGGTTGTACTCATGACGCTTATTATTAAAAATAACTTGGGGTTCCAGGTCGCTTGTTCTTATTTTACAATAATTGCTGGATATTAACAATAGCAATGATGCGAAATTATGGGTTTTTGAGCGTAGGTTGAAAAATATTAAATTATTGCTTTTACAGTAATATCTCAAAAAAATATTATGTTTGGAGGAATCGCACATTCTTGTTTTATTTTACATAAAATCATTAATTTTTCTTTAAAAAAGTGAAGTAATATCCTGTTATGGATTTTTTTTGTATTAATAAACACAGTATAACGTTAACGATACGCCGATTACAAAGCGCGCACTTCGCTTGTATTACACGCGCGTCGTTTCAGCACTCCTATATAGGTGTACATACATACATTCATGCTTACATTTACACTTACACAAACAAGCATCGATGTAGCTGCTCCAACACACTCGTCAAATTATGAAGCGGTTTTTCCTTCTCTCTCTCTCTCTCTTTCTCTTTTAAATCAGAGGGCACATACGTGTATATATAGTGTATATAGAGGATATATACCCTTGCGGGGAATCGCGAAATCCAATATGCGCTTAAGCCGTACTAACGAACTAATCTCGTAACTCTTGTTTCTCGCATTCTGCACTACTTACTTCCGCGCTCTTTTTTCCTCCCAAAGTCGCGTATGGGGAGAGAAGCTTTACAGCGATGATGATGATCATTTCCACATTATATGCGTAGCCCCATCGACGCGCTGATCCAATTAATATCCCCTCTGTGTGTACGTGACGTCAAAACTTATATATACTGTACACACACGTACACACAGACACGTTATATTTGTAGTCTCTTTATCCACGTGTGTAACGTCGCAAAACACAAATGCGTAGACATATCGAGAGAGAGAGAGAGAAAGCACACGTGATGCAAACATTCGGCATATCTATATCACAGCCGGAGGCTGAAGCGCTTTTTCTCTCTCTCGAGCCTGGACGAGCCAAGGATTTGTTTGACGTGTTTAGACCGAGCGCATGCGCGCAGTCCGGAATTTTCTTCTTTTTTTTTAGAAAATAAGCACAGCAGTAGAAAAAGGAGTGCAGTGCTCTCCTGTATGCGCGGGAAACACTTATACGGCTCTTCTCAAGCGCCCACTGATGTTTTCTCCTTTTTTTTTCTCTTAATTTCTCTCTACTCCTTATTCCACTTAGCGGATTTATTATATACTGATGCTGGAATCTATTCTCGGAGCTAATTGCAGCAGGCGAATCGATATATACTCACGCGTTGTGTGCACAGGTCTATTTTTGATTATTTATTCATGCCGCTTTATCAATTAACATTTTAAATAGATTAGCGTATTTATAGTGTAGCGACGCGGCCGTCGCGCTATTATAACACAAGAGAGAGTCTCTTTCAACGTTGTTTTTTATTCTTTTCGCGCGGTGAGATTATACATACACACTATACGCGTATATTCGAAAACGAAGTGTGTTACAACAGAGAACAAGCGAGAGCATCACACATGTATGTACGTGGCGCGCGACGCGTTTATTGAACTGTTTACGCCGGAGGTATATATAATAGTTGATTATTGATGAGCCGCTCGCATATTCGTGTATATATATGTACTTAAATTTTCACCTACAACGCTCTTATACTCTCGTTTGCTGCAACATTCGATCAAGCGAGGCATATTAAAAATGCATGAGATTTTCGGACAAGTCGCCGGTAAATATTTATCGCACCGCTCGTTCATCCTTTGATCTCAGAGCCCAGAGTAGTCGATCCCAATAATACTCGGCATTATCCGGGAGAAACATCGAGTGGCATCAGTTATAGTTGCGTCGACACGCGTATATACGGCTAGCATTTGATTGATTCGTGTGTGTGTGTATACATGGGGTTGAAACGACCTTCGCTAATATGCGCTGGCCGCGATACATATAGGTCTATTAGCACCTTCCACGCCCATCAGCTGCGCGGCCGGCAAAGTAGCATTTAACGCTTTTCCTGGGGGAAATCTTTCTAACTGCGCGCACACACACCTTCGATCGATACATGTGTGTGTGTGTGTGCGGATATATCATGTTGCGTCGGATTGCGAATATATGTAAGTGTGTATATAGGTACATACATTGCTCATTCATAGGCATCAACGCGCAGAGTTGCAATCTCCAGCGGTTGAGAAATGAATTTTCGCGGAATAATAAATTAAGCGCGGGCGTCGGCAAAAAGTAGCATGTAGTTTTTCAAGGCTCTCTCCGAAAATAGAGGATTTCTCTTCGTCTGCAGGAAGGGAGGAGTGAGAGTCGAAAGGGTATTTAGTTAATATAAATTTGTACGAGAGAGAGAGAGAAGAAGAAGAGGAAGAGCATGGGAAAGAGTGCGCGCGGGAGAAAAGGATCAATTGATCAAGTTGGAAGCCAGAGGGAGAGAGAGCAAGCAAGCTTCTGGCCGGGGGTAGAGTTGCGTAGGTTTGAGCTACACTACGTCAGTGACGTTTCGAATGCTTTTGACTTTGCATCGATCGTCGTAGTCGCGTCGCGCGAGCGAGAGAGGGAAAATTTGCGCGCATCCTCCTCCCGGGCCCTCCGGCAGCTCCATAGGTGTACTCCTTCCTTCCTTCCTTCCTTCCCCTCCGATGCTAGCTATTGCTCGTTTTCTCTCTTCATTCAGTACTTTCGGTTCCCCGCGCACACTCTCCATTCATCCGACCTCCGCCCCTCCCCATAACCTATACACATGCTCTTCCCTGTATGTATATACGTACAGGCTCGCGCGCGCACAATGTATCCCCGCGAAGAGAAATTTCCTATTCTCCGTTTTTTCCATCAGTGGTAGCATCCAGGCTAGGTCAGACTGTAATACACAGCTTGTAAGAGAGCGAGACAGAGAGGTGTATAACGCGCGCCACGACGACGTCACGCTCGCACACCCACCCACATACCCACTCTCTCTTTCTCACTCTGCTGCAGGTCTGCGCTGTACATCAGTCGCTCCCTCTCTGTTTTTCGCGTCCGTGACGGAGTCGACCTACCCTCCCTCTCGACACTTCCCACCACTGGGCACCGATCAGAGTTCCACCTCCACCAGCAGCAGCAGCAGCGGCAGCGCAGTGGCGACGGCGGTGGCGTCGGCACAGCCCGCCGTCGAGGCGACCCAGCAGCAGCAGAGCCAGCAGCAGCACTGCTCTTTCTCTCTCTCTCTTTTTTCCTCCCTCTCGTCGTCTCTGTGCTCGCGCCGGCAGCGGCGGCGGACGCAGCGAGACTCTCTCTCTCTCTCTCTCTCATCTACTGTATATTGAGAGGGAAGAGAGAGAAACTGGTTCGAGTGAGGAAGGAAAAGTGCCTCACTGACGACGACGACGAGGAAGAACGAAGAAGACACAGTGCTCTCAGAGTTTTAGTAGTGCGCGCGTCCCAGTGACAGAAGCAGCAGCAGCAGCAGCAGCAGCAGGAGCAGCTTCGGTGGCCGTCGTGTTCTAGAGGCTGAGCCGAGGAAAGAAGGAGGAAGAGAGAGATACAATTTAGAGAGAGAGAGAGAGGGGACGTCGTAAGTATGCGTAAGTAGCAGCCGAGGCACGGACATCTCTCTGTCTCTCTCTTGATCGTCGGTGCGCAGCAGTGACGATCGTCGTGATGAGGATGTGGCAGACGGTACAACAACGACATTTTCAACAGCAGCAGCAGCAGCAGCAGCAGCAGAAGCAGCAGCGCTGGGCATCGGTTGTCCTGCAGCAACGGCCAGCAGCCGTCGGTTTGCAGGGCCTCATGCAGCTCAGCTCAAGCGGCTACTGCTCCTCAGAAGCAAGTATTCACTGCACGCAGGCTATGCACCTCTCTCTCTCTATCTATACTCCTGTCGAACAGATCTTTCTCTCTCTCTCTCGCGCTTAGGCACCTGTTGATAGCCCCTGCCTGCGTGCATTCTATCGAATTTCCGCGAGCGCCGCGCCCCTATCATCTCTCTCTCTCTCTCTCTCTTGTCTGTGCTACTGTCCCACAGCTGGGGATCGTATCTCGAGAGCGCGCGCGCTACTCGCAACATCAGCCTGCGCGCGCGATCGATCCGTTCGACCGCGACGACGACGACGTATATATTATAATGATGAGAGAGAGGGAGGGAGGGATGGACAGACTCTCGCACGTTTTGTTACATTTTTATATATATATATAAACTTTTCGCACTATGTGTTTTTCTCTGGCTATATAGTGTATTTTCCTGCTCCTAAACTAGTCTTGTTTTTTTGTTTTTTTGTAGGTGCGGCAGCCGAGCAAACACAGCACCACTACTACACAGCACCATCACACATTTCCTTGACTAGTTTTTACCAGCGCGTCCGCCTCCTGCTCTTCTACTCTCTCTCACTCACGCATTTTCTCCTAATGACAACGTGCAATTGTTGTTGTACGCAATAGATATACTGCACAGTCGACGTGTGCTCGAGAGAGCGAGAAGATGAGCCGTGTGTATAAATGTAGTCGCACAGAGCACAGCTGCACCGTCCTATAATAATAATGATACACCGCGACGCACCACTTGTATAATGCACATCTTCTTCCGTATACTTATACTTGTGTGTAATGTTGTCGTTGTGTGATGCATACTTATATATATACGCACTGCGTGATATGTCGCGATCAGCACCACCACGACCATCACCAGCACTAATACTTATATAATATACTATATACACGTCGAGTCTGCAGTGCCGTCGTTGTGTTTCGTTATTCTGTTCACGTTGATGTTGTTATATTCTTGTTATCACCATATATTATATATCTATTTATATATATAAACAGACAAAAAAAGCATGTAGTGTACACGATGGTGTTTACACGAAAGCATACGTGTGCAGTAATTATAACTTACGACGAATACGATCGTCAGCAGAGCTGTGAGCGACTGCTGAACATAATGGTGGCGCAGCCGCCTGGCAGTGTGATATACCAATATATAATATACACGAGATTCATGAAACATAAAACTTGAGCGAGCAAAAGTATAAAAGTACAAGCAATTTGACGGTATAGATATTCATACACATATGTATGTTATATAAAAAATATAATAGTGGAGGGAAAAGAACTAGCGAACTATATATTATGATGTGCGTGTGATGTTATATACAAAACTAGAGCTGCCTTATATCTATATATATACACATAAAGCGATATGCTATGGCACCGACTGACCATGATGATCGTTTTACAAGGATCGAAAGAAAGAAAAAAAAAACAATGACGAGCGTATGATACATACGATATGCTTCCGCAGTCAGTGCAACGCAGGAGAGACTGCAAAGGAAAAGAGTGTTTATAACCGAACGATCTTCTCACCCTTTCCCGACCCTCACTCTTCTCTTTCTTTACAATAACTCTGTCTCTTCGAGTCGAAAGAATCTACTGATGATGAAAGAAAGCGCGTGAAGTGTGTGAAAACGAAGCAAAAGTGTCTATATACTCTATATCTATAAATGAACGCTAGGCCTGCACCCTATAAGAGCACCCTGTAAGAGCACTACTCCAAGAAAGCACACTCGAATATAAAAAAAGTGACAGCGACAGCAGCGCATCTCTGCACCCGCACCCGCACCACAGAGCACAAAAAACCTCAATCTCAATCAAATCTTTCTCTCTCGAAAAGCGCAAAAAAAGAGCAAAATCTAAACTCACGATATCACATACGGACGAGAGTAATAATAAACGGGGGTGTCCGCCTAAATAAAGCTTGTTAATACGTCCTGATTTCAGGGCAGCGAAGGCAGCCGCTCGCATCATCAACAGACGACCTGCAGCAGCGTCATCAACAAGTGAGCGTACAGTAGCAGCAGAGCAGCAGCAGCAGCAGCATATGTGGCGAGTCGTCGCCGCTGCCGTCACATCGGCCTATCCACCTGCTGCTGTCAGTCGTCAACAACAACAACAACAACAACATCATCATCGGCTGCTGCAGTAGCCCCTTAGGCGACCTAACATGATAGTGACCGAGCCGAGACGTCTAATCGCTATAGCAGAGCTCGTCAAGATCCTGCATCAGCTGACTCTCGTTCGAGCTCACTGAGAGTTTTCGAGACAGACACTCTCTCTCAAGGACACACGCATAAGGCAACATACAAAATCTCTCTCTCTTAGTCTCTCTCTTCCTCCTTCTTGCATAGCCGCGGTCAGAGCAGCAGAAGCAGCAGCAGCAGCAGCAGTTCCTATACGAGATATAGAACGACGACGACTACGACAAGCCTGCGAGCGAGTAACTGCGTAAACAGAAGAAGAGAATCGCGAAGAACCAGTGAATCAGCGACATGACGAATCGAGTCCTCTGGCTGCTGAGCTACATAGGACTGAGCCTAGCCCTGGCCCTGGGCAATCGGCAGACGAGTAGTAATCCCGGGCTCCCATCACAGCAGTCGCTGCAGCAGCAGCAGCAGCAGCAGCAACAGCAGCAGCGACTTGTACCCAACAAACAGTCGACTCTCATGTTGACCGACGGTCCAAGGGAGGCGATAGCGACGAGGCACGCGCTAGCCACCAGGAACGCCCTGCACGACTGGCTGCTCTACGACAAGCGACCGGAGATGATCGGTTCCGATCGGCTGCTCATCCTCGACGACGTGCTCTCGGCTCTGCTCGGTAACTTTTACCGACAACAACAGCAGCAGCAGCAGCAGCAGCAGCAGAGACATCACTCGTCGTTACTCTACAGCAACGAGGATGACGACGACGAGGACGAGGAACTCGAGGAGCCGCCGAGACGGATAGTGGCGGTAGCCCAACAGCAGCAGCAGCAGCAGCGTAGTAGAGGCAACTCGAACGAGCAAAAATCCAAGAGGAACCACCAGCAGCAGGAGCAAGCCAAGGAGACGTCGCCGGCAGCACTGGCTCAAGCGGCAGGTGCCAGTATGGCATCGCAGTTCCTCCTCAGGTCGGCCAGAGGCAACAGGCAGTACGACGTTCCTCAAATAGGTGAGTGCACTGACCCTTCTCTACCTACCCCTTTCGCGCGCGCGCGCGCTTTCATACCGATCTGTCTATACCTTATACTCAGCTCTCTCTCTCTCTCCGACTCATAAATAACTTCATCCCCGGCGTAGCTCCCGGCTATAAGAATGTATACGCTATATACGGAAGCATCGTATACTACTGCCTGATGCATCAGCCCGGCGGATTTTCTCGCGCAGGACGAACCTAATTCATACATACCTACTTTGCGCTCTCGAGACTCTGACGTCATTATATCCGAGAGAAAGAGAGAGAGAGAGAGAGCGCGCGAGGAACTATAGCTTCGCCCGCCACCTCCTCTGTGTATAGATATATATATACACGCACGAGCGAAGAAAGTCGGCTCGGGCCAATGACGCAGGCAACCGCGCCCCGTTGCGCGAGAGAGTGAGAAAGAGCACCTTGGCCGACACGCTGCGGAAAAGCCCTTTTCCCTTATTCCCGCGTATATTTATACTTATATATGTTGGTAATATAGCAACTTTGACAATGAGCCCGTCAACGCACGGCTAACTTTATTGCGCGCGCGCGCGCGTGAAAACGTATTGTATCGGCCAAACAATGCGCAAATTTTCAATCGGTGTGTATACTACTGTATATACCTATTATTGTGTGTGTGTCGCGCACGTGTGGAAATGTATACATGCGTTCTATATCGAGCGATACGAAAATGCGCGGGTAACAGGTGCGAGAGAAAAATACACATATATAGTCTATCAAGATCACTTATCTGACTCTCGCGTGACGCAAATATATATAACAACGACTCGATAGGCTAAAATTAGGCCGTCGCCGTTGTCGCACAGGAGAAAAGCTGACTCTCGGAATATAATTCGTTAATGTATTTTTCATCGACCGCTCACTCGAATTTCCATTAAGTACACTGCATATATATTGCAGAATCGAACTTTTCTCTCTCTCTCTCTATAATAGGTATATATACGCGCGTACACGCGATTATAAAGCCCGCAAAGAACAACAATCAACAAACAAAGTTCCAGTCTATACACAACAAGTCTTTACAAGCCTCTCACACTAGTTATGGTCTAAACAAAATAATCGAGTCGTCTCTCGGCCTAGACAATTTAATACACACAGAGAGGCGGCGGCCGTCACGACACACACACGATGACAACTATATGCCTACGTCATAGAGAAAGAGAGAACAACGCTGCCGTGCACATGCATATGGCCAGTATTAGTTTTGAAATGTATGTAGGGCTGCAGCAGTCGATTGCGCGCGCGAAAAAGAGGGAGCTGGTTATATTTAAGCCGTTGACGTTTTTCTCTCTTTCTCTCTCTCTCTCTCTTTACGATGACGACATAGTCATAGACTCGGCGTCGTTGTGACGTATATCGCATACGTTGCATACTGACTGACTACGTAGTAGTCTCTGCTGCACCTACTTATGCGCGCCAGATTCTCTCGCAGTATCATCATGTGCACTTATAACGACTATAGTGTCCCTTTAAAACCAACTCACGTCTTAACCCCATTGGACAAGCATCATCGCTCGCTCTTTTTACTCTGATTGCTCTATCGGCTGCACAAACTTTCTTGTCAATAGAAACTTTGTGTACAGGTGTATATGTATACCTGCGCGAACTTTTCTTTTTCTATGTTTGCGCGCAAATTCAATTCAATTCTTCTTCTTCGTTCCTTCTATTTTCGGCTTGGAACTCGTGGAATTGAAGGTCTTTCTTGCGGATCAGCAGGTGTATATAGGCTCCGAAGCGCGCACGTATGTGTCTGTATCTATAGTAGTAGCTCTAGACCGAAGCTCTTCTTCGCGCATATTATTGCATATTATTCTCTCCAATCGAACACGCATAACATAAACGTCAACTGCAATTTTCCCCGCCGCAATATTCATGTATCTTTAATTCAGAGCGCGTATTATACATGTGCGCGGATCACTCGATCTACACATACACACATATATATATATACACGAATATGTTTATTTAAACGTCGCGCTCGCCGACTGAAATAAGTTTGCTGCAAGAAAAACATCAGACAGAGACACGACACGACGGATCCGGCGAGTAGACATATACTTAACGATCGCCATAAGGTACGTGTGCGTGTCTGACGTCAGATGAGTTCCTTTTTTTCGAGTGTACAGCATTATACGTATATGATGAACCTGCTAAACGACAGACAGGAGTCGGTCGCACGCTTGGGAATCGATACAAACTTGTTGAACGCGTTTGCCCGCATATATATACACCAGACACGCGAGGCTCTAATTATCCTGCGCATATAGCACTTGGATTACTTTGGAGAAGCATTTCGACGTTTAGACTAATGACACATATAGGTATATATATGTACGAGTGTCGAAATTCAAACGGCCTCGGTTTACCCTCGACGCTTAACCCGCGGCGACTTGTAATTACGCGGCTGATATCTGTCATTGCCTCCATCATCTCTCTGTAATCTCGAGCTGCTGCTCCGCGCACTATATACCGAACAAGTAGTTAGACCCCGGCTATGGTCAGACGACTTCGAGGCATGGAGTATATGCAGTCGTCGTGCTCGCTGGTACCTGCATCTCCGTCGTCGAGACGTGCATGCATACATGCATAGACACGGGGCTGATTGATATTCCGGAGACTAGAGCAGCTCACGTAGTCGCTTTAATGGAGTCTTGATCGATCGAAGCGCAGAGGAAGGGGGCCCGGAACGATTTCCCCGAGGATACTTCCTGTGTATATGCATCGCGTATATAACGAGTTTGGTACTATACCGAGAGAGAGAGAGAGACAATGGCTTATTTCAAACTCCAAAACGCTGTAATCTTATACTCTGAAAATAGTATAGCGAAAATCGCTCGAGCTCAAGAGAGAGCGAGAGACAAGGACTTAGGTCAATCGAGCTCCGCCTTGGCGGCCAGGGAAAGAGGGTTAGAGCTTCTTTCACGCTCGATAAATTTTCTCTTCCCTCTCCTCTTCTTACACGCGTTCTCGCGAGAGTTAACCCTTCGCCGGACTGTGCGTTTACATGCTTCATATATAATATATACGCTATGTGTATACATATAGGTACCTGACTGCAAGCGCGACGACACCTACGCAGTGCGAGAGTAGGAGAGAGAGAGAGAGAGAGAGAGAGAGAGAGAGAGAGAAAGCTGCTCCGGGCAGCAGTAGCGGAACGGGTCGATGCGAGAGCGCGGCTTGTTGCAACGCCCTCGCCCCTTTTCGCGAACTTTCCCTACTCGCGCATCCATGGGAGTAGGACGACCGAGCGATTAAGACACTGCAACGCCTGACGTTGTATATACGATGCTAATTAAGCCGGAAGCGATGTTAATTAGAGTGTATATGGATATTGTAATAATAAGTCCCTGGAGTCTGTTTACACTTGCGTATATACAGTAATGAATATATACGCGTAGGCGGAGCTACTTGCGAGTGATAAAAATAATGTATAATTGCGAGCTTGGTGCGTTTGTGTGATTTCAGAGTGTCCACTGTCGGACGACGGTATGGAGAGGTTCGCCTGTCCGACGGCCGACCGTATGGGTCGGTATCGTTGCATCGACGACCACGTACTCTGCGACGGATTCATCGACTGTCCGGCCGGCGAGGACGAGGACCGACAGGCCTGCATGTTCTACAAAACCGTGAGTATTGTTATACATATATCCCTCGTCTCTGACGTACATGTGTAGAGTAGACGCATTTTATACACAAGAAGACAGAGTCACGTTTCTGCTCTCGTGTATAATGTACGATAGAGCATAAAGTCGCGGGCTCAGCATCACGAAAAGACGCGCTATATACTAATGGCCAACCCTTCGCGCGCTCTCTTTTTTTTCTCTGTTCCAGACAAAAGCGCACCTCGACGTACTGGCGGACGCCCTGCTGCGGTGGGCGAGAGGCCGTTAATATTCCTAAGCACACACACACGCGCACACACACACACACACACAACACACACATACGACACACTTGCATCGGAGGAGAAGCGAACAAGAGGAACGACGACGACGACGACGACGAGTATAGTAGTAGCCTATGTACCACACACTTTTTACTCTTTCACCTCTACTCAAGAACCCCCCCTCGTTAGACTCGCGCGCGAGATTCGGCACATACACACACTCGTACACACTTACCCCCGTCTGTCTTTCTCTCTGCAACATCGTCGCGAACCACATACATGTACACATACATACCGAAGGGGATGTGAGCCATCGAGAATATATTTTCCTTTTGTCGAGGATAGCAAGACTGATTCTATACTTTACACACACGCGCGCACGCACGAGCAACATACAATTCGTCGTCTCGATCGAGGAAGAGGAGGGAAGAACAAAAAAAAAAGGGAGCAAGACTATATATGCGTGTCGCGCGCGTGCACACACACACACACACACACACACACACAAGTAGACGGACGGCGATGGATGTTTTTTTTCCTCTCTCGTCCCTCCGTGACCTTCGTCCCCTTATTATAGATATATACACACTCGGATACACAGAGCAAAAGATATGTAACAACACAGGCGCTATAGCTCCGAGCAACATGAAAGAAGAAAAGCCCGCGGGTTATAAGCTCATTTTTATGAGCGACACACACGGGCCACGCGATAATTATATACTTTCGATCGGATGTAATATTATAACCGGGACGAGACGCGAGTCATCTCTGTGTATACCTGTAAACAACGTTCACACACTGGTCATTCTCGTTAAGAGCATTAGATGTTTTTCTCTTTCACTAATATAGTGTGTAAAAAGTGCGTAACCTTCTCGCAAACCCTCACATCGCGCTCGCCGCCTACATTATAGATGTATTTTTCCCCGCACGCACACACACACACTCTCACGTATATATAAATATGTTACACGTGATACTCTTTTATAAGGCATTTTTCCACTCTCAGCCATCTTTTTTATAAAGTCGACGTAGCACTCTCAAACACACATGCGCGCGCGCGCGCGCGACGATTCGCGATACATATATGTCTGACCGTGCGTCAATTCCGCGCATTCCTCGATGCGAAATATTATTCGTTTCGGCTTTCCATATCTCTTTCTCGATCGATATATCTACTCGTGCAGTGCTCTATACACACAAAATCTCACACACACACATACGCAGACACGTTTGTTTCGTCCCTCTGGGTTTTCCCTCTCTCAGCCAGTGCACATTACGTATGTACCACCGCTTCAACGCCACATACATACTCTCGCTTCTCTCTATACCACAGCAGCAGCTCTATTACTTATACCGCACAGAAGAACACGACGAGCGATTAACGACAAAAAAAAAGAAAAAAAATTATAACGGAGCACACACGGCTGTAAGGAGGTATTGTAACGACACGAGCGTATTATATGGGACAGTGCGACGAAAAGAATACGTACATGTATACACGGAAATTGACACGATTGTACACACAGAGACACACACACACACACATACACACCTTATATTATATATTATATACTTGGTAACGTGCACCGAGTCCGAGATTATGCGCGACGATCGGTGCGTGCCAAACGTTCGATACCACGGTGTTTGCATCGCTCGTATGAATCACTAATATAGATGATATATATATTATAAATAAAAAAAAATAAAATATATATATTATTATAGATATTATAAAAGAAAGACATCCATGATATATATACACACATTATAAGAGACAAATTTAACAAAAGATGATTATCAAAATAATAAGCAAATATGCACAGATGATTATTAACGAAATTTCAAAGATGTTTCAAAGAAAATATTGACGACGACGACGATGATGATGAATATAGAAATATAATTTTGTTGAATGCATCCAGCGGTATTTTGTGAAGCGCGAGAGGGCTGATATATATACACACGCAACGCGACGATGTAGTATGTGCGACGATATGGGCAACAAAAAAAAAAGACAGGGGCAAGCTCGATCGAGGCGCGTGAAAAGTTCCAATGAAAAATTCATAAGAAATGCGTTTTTAAATCTAGAGTCAAGTATTTTTCATGGATTATTCTATATATGGTTGTTTCCTTTTTAACTCAGATATATAATACGAAATTCGCGAGCAAATTTATTCTCTCTTCTCTACTCCAGAGCTTTTGAGTATATATCTATACGATGTAAATGTATAAATCAAAAAAAGTAAACCTACACGTGTATACAAAACGATGAAAAAAAAAGAATAAAAAAAAACAAATGATAATTATAAAAACCGTTTGCAATTCTCAGATATAATTATTATATATATTAACGAGACTATCGCAATAATTTCTACGCGTTTTACTTCTTTCGTTCGACGTGATTAAACGTCGCGGGCTAGAGCCAACGCAAAATTGTTTCTCTTGATTATCCATACACAGGGGGCAGCTGAGGAAAATGAGTCACCTTTGTACGCGTCGATCGTAGCGAGAACAATAACATCATGTACGCGAGGATACGCAAAGCGAAGTCGGGAAAAAGTGCGTTACTTTATAATTTCCAGCTAATTGGATCCGATCTGCGTTCGTTACATGAAATTCTATACTTTGATCTCGTTCGAAAAAAATTGGCCGGCTGACGTGTAATTTTTCTGTGTAATTACTAATCATTAAAGCCAAAAGAGTTATATCTATGTATACGTTTTGCTGATATACGTAAGGTATACCTTATTATAATTATAAATTAAGCGATAATGTGTTGTTCACTGTTTTCGCAAAAAAGCAAAAAGACACGAAAAAAAAAGAGAAGGCAGGGTGCGCGCGCGCGTTGAACAAAAAATATAATATTAAAACAGAAAAAAATCACAAGCGAAACCGAATAAATGATGCAGAGTATAAAATCTGAGGAAAAGTACTTACGCGATTTATGTATTATATATAATGAATTCGAACTGAAATTTTATCGCTTGGATAAATATATTTGCACTATGAATATAGATAGCGAGAGATTAATGAAATTAATTCTATACTTAATATAACGATAAAGATATAATAAAATAATAACAACACTAATAATAATAATACTAATAATAATAATGATTATAATATAACGAGAATAATAATAATAATAATAATAATAATAACAGTAACAATAATCATAATAATAAGAGAGCATCAGTCCATTTGTTCTTTGTCTATTCAATATAAGCTACACTATATATACACACGTTCTTTTACGCATTATATACACTCAGAGGTAACAAGAAGACTTGCATAAACGATAATCCTTGCGACTATTAAAGAGTTTTCCTTTCGCGACTGATTTAATATTTCATGTAACTTCATTATACCTGCATTGAATATTATTACGTCATCTAATTTACATTACGATATCGCGCGATTATACTTTAGGTGGGTATATATACATACGAGAGGAGATCGAAAAGAGTCAAAAGATGCGTTACGTAAGTGCTAGGAGTAGTGGCAGATTTAAACCGCAGTATTACCGCAGTCATCCACTCAGAAATGCAACTGTAAATCTAAAGCTTGAACCAAACAAACAAACAAACAAACAAACAAACAAAAGATAAACAAAGACTAAACGTGCTGAAATGATATGAGATAAAAAAGACTAAAAATAATTAGAGGAAAACAAAGTATAACATATAAATTTAATAACGAGAGGACATGTATAAACAAAAAGGCTGTCCAAGAACAATTGGATACTGATCTGCAGACTGACTCGAATCGATATATAGAGCGAACTTAAAGCATTAGAACGGGAGAACTCTATAGCGACTATATGTATACAATAACAAAAGAAAATATATATATAAAGTGTCGACGATTCAAACAAAGTAGGCAATAGTTAGGAGCAAATAGCGAAAGTAATATCCAAGCAAAAACACAGTGTATTGATATATAAATATTGATATAATTATTTAAGCTGTCGGCTGCGAGCAGATTGTGTAGTTGTTATATAGTTAAATGGCGAACGATGGTAATTCGGTCCTCAAACAGCATCTTCTCGAGACAGACAGAGACGCGCACGTATTAGAACACAAATGTTACACACAATAACGTATATAGAGATAGACACGCAGCGACAGACTCGTATCTTAGATAGGAAATCAGACAAGCAAAAGAGAAGGAGCAGGATATATATCGCGGAATACAAAAAAAGTAATCACTTGTAGGAAAATCGAGATTATATAAGTACATAGATAAACTATAGTAGGGGGACGTGAGAAAATGTATAAGTAAACTTATGTAAAAGTGCAGATGGCGCGCACGCGTATAGAGCAGACATGCATGTATGAAACGTATATAATAAGTATATATATAAATAAATATATATACAAATTGTCGAGAGAGGCGAGTCGTGAAGGGGCAGAATCAAATTTTCATGAGACAAAGAAAAAGAGAATACCTATTATACTATTATAAAGAAAAAAAATATATAAAAGAAGTATTTTTACTAATGTTAAGTACACGATGAAAAAAAAAAAACGAATCTCCTTGAGCGATATGAAACGTTTCGTTTCGCATTTTTTCGCGACTCATCAAGTTCCAATATACGCATCGACAAAAAAAAAAGTATAATATAATAATAATAAAAAAAGTTCTGATGTCTTCATATTCGACGCCTTCTCTGTGGGCTAGCAAAATAAATGGAAAAATAACACAAAGGGAAACAAAGAAAAATCATTTCTCACCGGGGTGTGAAAGGCATTTCAAATCCATTTTTCCTGCATACGTTTTACGAGAAGAAACTTTTCTTCGAGGAACTACGTCAGACCATTGTAAACGTATGTATACCTTATACAACAAACGCATCAGTTTTCTCTTTTGCTCAGTCATACGTGTGCATTTTCATACATCGGCGTGATATTGCTTAGGCAGCTGCCGAGAGAACTCGAGCATTAATTCAATTTGAGACACTATATATTATATATACTTGTACGACAACTGGATTCTCAGTTACCTTCGCGCCACTTGACGTCTTGACGTATTTCCTTGAAGAAGTTGTTGATACAAAAAAAATGACCTCTAAAGTTGAAACTTTTCACGTTATAACCGAAGTTCGATGAATCTATATTAATAAACGATTATTCTCGATTAATTCGTTGAAATTGTGTCGAAGCATTATAGAGAAAAAAAAGATACCAAGAAAATAAGAAAGAAACAAAGTTTAATGGAAAAAAAGGGATAAATAAGTAATTCTCGAGGAATGTGTATTTTGAGACTTATTGTACAGGTTTAAATGCGAGAGTTGAGAGTAGATATGTGTGTATATATATATAAATAATAAATATATTATAATACTTATCGTTAATATTACAAAATTATTATTATCATCATTATTATTGTATGATTGCGATTGATTGCCGTTGCTATTGATAACCACCGTTTATTAAAATTACGATTATTGTCGCATTATATTACTAATCAACATTATACGATAAGGATATTTATGAATATTATTTATGATTATGATTATTATGATTATTATTATTATTATTAATATTATTATTATTGAAAGGCGAATTTATGAACTTCTACGTAAATTTAAGTCAATTAATATACATATATTTGTCAAGCTTTCATCTACCTCTTACATTCAGCCGAAAGTGCATTTGGCCTTGTAAGTGTTCTGTCCATGATTTCTTGTCGGCTGCACTCCGCAGGACACTGGTTAACTATATATTGTTCTTCTTGTATTCCTCGCCTACCTTTGGATAGCAACAAAAAAAAGAGAAAAGACACGCAAACAGAGCAGAGTAGTAGAGCGTATATCTCGTTCGGCTTTATTTTCGTCCTACTCCGTTTTATTCCTTTCGTGTCCATAGAGAAGAGACAGTAAAATTATAAAAACGAGCCTCAAAGAGCCACATAGCTGGAAACGAAGGAGGCTCCCCTTTATAGTATATATATTATAGGAGCTCGAAATTGTGAATCGGATATACTATATTATTCTCGTTATATGAAAAAATCATACCGCATTATATGCACACGTGTGTGTGATGTGTGTGTATGTGTAAATTTGGCTCGGATAACCAATTTTAGAGCTTGTAAATATTTCCAGCTCTGTGGGTCGCGAGGCACAAGCATTAAAATCGATCTCTTGATTTCCCCTCGTTATATAATCCACAATCGTGTTGCATATTATCCATATACGTACGACGAGCGTATGATTGTGACGTTTGTTAGCGAGCAATCCCCGAAAAGCGCAAACGCGAAGCGACATTGTGTATTATAAATAAAAATGAACAAAAAAACAAACAAAGACAACAAAAAGTTTAAAGGAAAAAAATGCAGGAGGTTACAGACTCAACGAGTTTACAGAGCGTAAAAGAGGAGGACTATTATATATTATACGTTACATTGTATTATTGTGTTGTATTGTTTGTACTTTGACGAACGTACCTTTTTTTTATACAATACATGGTGTATATTTGCTTTCTATTTCTTATTATATAGTATAGCGTATGTGCGATGCGATTTTTCTACATATGATTCCGAAAATTTTCAACAATTTAATAAGGCGCACGAGTAACTGCGTTATTCTTGTATACTCGCGATGATTAGCGTTAAACTTGATTTTCATTGTTGTTAACTTATATATTGAATTACCTTGTTTCTAGCGAAATTCACTAGAGATCCTCCCCTATTTATAAACGTAAGTTATATTAAGCGACAATCGAGACAGTTTTAGTTCTTTCATGATAGTCGAGAGCAAAAACAAACTTTAAACGACTGATGCTATGACCCTCTCATCATTTGTACATTTCTTATTTCGTTGTATTGTATAATAATATCGTCGTCTACTCTCGGGCATTTTATTTGTAATAATTTTATTGATCTTGTTATTGTAATCTACGATACTGATGATATAGTTATTATTGTTACGAGAAAAAAAAATGAAGTATATTCCAAGTATCACTGCAACGTGACCCTAAATGATGTGAAAAAGAGTTACGCTGAATAATGCTATGAAGACAAAAAATAAAAAAAATGAAAAATGATAAATGATTCGTATGAAATTAGGTAATGAGCAAAATAAACTATGTCGTGCTAATTATCGTTCTTATTTGATTTACTGTCAATAAAGACTTTAATACTTATTATACAAATATATCAATCGATCACACTTGCAACAGAGATAGAGAGAAAGAGCGAAGAGAGAAGTTTTTGTGACGACTATTATTATTATATACCTATATATGCCGCCGACGCATTTCACATCATTGATCCGCGCGACCGCCGAGTAGTCTTTGAAGTTATTTCAGTTAAAATTTCGTCAGCTCAGCATAACAGCACTAATACACGTGACATCAACTGTGACATGTAATTCCAGCGAAAAGATACACATATATACATTCACGCGAGAATGAGAGCATTAATTGAATTTCGGGGAAATTATTACCACGAATGCCTAATCGTAAGTACGCAGGCCTAAAGTTTATCCGAATGTGTCACAAAATCAATAATAAGCTACTTTGACAATCACGAGGTTTACAGTAGAGGTATATTTGTTCAGTATTATTTTTAATTATAGGTAATATAAAACTAACGTAGTACGAGTTTGAGATATACACGAACTTGATATAAAATATAGTCGAGTTACAGTGCTACTGCTCACCCTGCATCATTTCCAATTTCACTAAAAGCCATCTATATGTATACATATATATGTATACAACTTTGTAATATCAGCATAATATTTTCACGATAAATTACTCTGATTAATTTCACACGCACCGTGTCGTTCGTTCAATTTGCTGTTCGTCAGTCTAATTTTCGAGCTGAAAACCTAAGCTATATACTTATAAGAATGACATATAATTTTACAAAATTGTATACACGATGTTCTTCGCGCGTGTTATGTATTTGGAACGTGAAAATTCTCAAAGTTGAACATTGTAAATATACCTTTTAAATCAATCGGTGGCTCCGTTGGTATAATATGATTAAAAGAAGAAGAATAAAGACGACTGATATATACCTAGGCTTTTGTCGGATATACTCAGAACAGAGCTTAATTGGAATAAAAGTGCGATTTCATTTTGAATAATTGATTAATCATACGCTTGATCGAAGCGAGATTACACGAAATTCTCATGGAAAAAAAAGATCAATATCGTTGCGATATCCATATATATATTTTGTATAAATATCTCTGAGACAAATTAGTCCAACTAAGAATTCTTCTGAGTACAGCAAAAGGGGCAAAATTATATGTTAACTATATATCTAATAGCTGTTTATCAGTGACGGTTTTATCAGTGCTAACAATTTTACTGAAAATCAAAAAAAAAGAAAAAAAAACGAATAAACATTAAATTCTAAATCAAGATAATTATTCCTTTGAAAACTATGCTATATATACACTATAATTTTTTTATATCATTTCTCATTCTTTGTAATAATAACCTACTGTGTGTACAGCAACGATTCTTTACGTTGATTTTTTTCCGAATTAAGTTTTATTTTGCCAATATACGACGAGAGAGAGAGGTTCAAGTATATCCGAGGCTGCTGCTTCGAAGGTAAGTCAAAAATAACACATCCCGCAAGTTACAAAAAGACCAACTCCACCCACACTCCTAGCCCTTTTATAATACGACGACAATGTGTGTGTGTTCCCCGATTGTTGCGATGGTAATAAAGACCGCATCGTGCGCATGATGAGTTATATATATACCACGGATGGCGCGTAATAGACTTTCCTTATTTTATTACGTCCGATGAAAAGAGCAGCTTCGGGGCTTCCCTTCGTTTCTCCAACTTCGTCTTCATCAAGAACTCTCGACTCTCTATCTTCCTCCCTCTATACACCTATATTATGGCAGATTTATTTCGACTCTTGAACTTTTAAGGAAACTTTTATCCACTCGCGTCGCGCGCTAACGCGGATTTATCTCGAAAGAGCGAACCCGACTACACACCCACATAGACCTTTCCTCTTATAGGAGTAAATAATAAACTATAGGTACTGCAGCCCTATGTAGCAGATATAATTCAAAGTCTTTGTCTATATACTTGTTTGCGATAAATAAAACTGCAGCCGCGAGATATATAAAAGCAACGTTTAATTGGAAAGCGCGTATATTATATATACATATATGCATATATCGACCGCGATGTTTTTCTCGTTATCTAATAAAGCAATTTGACGTGCGGAGAAAGAGCGCCTGCGGCTTGCTCGATGGAAAATAACAGCTATCGTGTGTGTGGTATAGGGTATATAACCACTCGAGCATATAACGACCTGAGGGATAGAGATAAAAAGAGTAGAGTCTAGTAGACAGACAGATGAGGAGAAAAATCGCGGCTTTTATTTACCCCTATATATATATACGTGTGTATACGTATAACTGTATTGGTCCCTTACGTATATAGACACTAGTTCCGCACCCCCGGCCGTAACCTGTAATCGATAAGCGGAGAAACGAGAGAGAGGAGAATGTGTGTGTAGAGAAGCGCGCAAGACTCGAGAGCGTCATTAAATACTATACTACTCGATAGGCATCCGTTTGTGTGTATTTATGCATATTGTATCTCCGGTCTAATCGAATAATCATCGAAATAATAGCTCGATCTTTAATGCATTTTTTAAAGAAAAAAAAAAGAAATTTCTCGATACACGAAAGGATCATTGCCGACCGTCAGTCACACACGATATACCAGTGGCTAGTATAAAGCTCCCCCTGATGCGTCGAGCTTTTACTGCGCGTCGGTACAAGCAGTGCGGGATAATAACGCTCCCTTTACTCATCTCTCGCACATCAGGTGGTAGATATATATAGGCTTGTGTGTGTGTACCAGCTGCTTTCGCACAAGTGTCATATATACATATGCGCTTTCATGCTCGTGTATAACATTGAACGCAAGGCCGCCGAGAGATAGAGTCGGACAATATAAAGCTGCAGTAGTGATAGTCCTGTTTGGTCAGACAATACGAGCGTGTGTGTGTGTGTGCGCGCGCGCGGGCTGTTTCTCCCTCATGGTTTCTGTTTTCTCTCCCTCTCGACGAAAATATCCTGCTGATATGTGTCTTTGCCGGCGTGTGTGTAGCTCTGTCTCTCTGTTGAGCGTCGAGCTAAAATAAACGTTTATTTAAAGAAATCACCCTCGCACTTTTTTTGCCCTTCCGCTCTCTTCTCTCTGTATACTGCCTTTCTTTCGCAGCCTATTTTATTTTATTTTTCTTTTCACTCTTTCCGCCCGAAGTGGAGATAAAACTCGCGCGGATTTGGTGCCTTATGTATTTTATTATATAGGCGGGGAAATAAGAACGAGCCTGCGTGTATAGTGTAATAATTTTTTTATTTCATTTTTTTTTTACTCTATATATCTTTAGATATATTAGGAAGTATTTACATACACATACATTATTATACTCGGCGTATCGTACGACGATTGCTATATTTATTTATTTATATACGCATTATTATTATTATTACGTAGTGATCAATCCCATTGTCTACGTGTATTTTTTTTTAATCTATATGTAGATTTATAACCATCAAATCCGTGTTACAGTTTTTGCCGTAACTCTGTTTCCCGCAGCTTTACAGATAGCATATATATAACTGAAGGAAAAAAGAAAAGTCATCATCCATGTGTGCAGCTCTGTTTATATATACCTAATATATGACGCGTATGTAAATTGCGAAGCATAGAAAAGGCCGTTAAGACGCTCGATTACCATTAAACTCATTTCCCTTACACACACACACTCACTTTCCTCCCCATCGCTTGCAAAATTAATGGTACTCGATGGCCCCGATCAAAAGTTGTTGCTATATATACCTATGTTTGTCACCTACAATAAGTATTCTATATATTTTTAATTTTCTTCTTTTTTTCAGTTCCGCGCGTGAACGTTCGCAGTGCGAATATGGTGCATAAACATATGCGTCTCGCACTCAGTGTAGGCGAGAGCAATTCATTTATTTTTCTTTAACTTCGTCGCATCATCGACGACGACAGACTAGAGTTTGATTTTCAATCGCTTTTAAACGCTTCGATTTCGATTTTTTTTTTGTTTTGTTCAACAACATCCGAGGCCATTTGCGGCCGAAAAAGCAAACGGCCAACTTTTAATATATAGAAGATTCAACGAGTTTTTAATTCGAACGAGGCGTTTAGAAGTGATCAGTATTAGTTGGCGAACGGAACACAGAGAGAATTCGAAACAACAGCTGTTCGCCTTATGGAGAGCGAGTATACATATAATAATATCAACTCATCGTATACATTTTTGTATGCAACAGTACACCTCGACCAAGTATAGGTATAGCGTCTCGTCCTTAGCGAAAAGTTTCAATTTCAATAGAGCCTCACAAGTTTAATCTCTTCCTATATCGAAGTACAATGTGTATAGTAACTTTGGTCAATGTCATCAGTTATCTAATTCCCGCGAAATTACAGACAGTTGATTGGTCGTCACGACTTGAACAAATATATAATATCTTAAAATATAATCAATTATACATAGCGCGACTACATATCAGTCGTACTTTAAACAAACGTACGTGTATTATACTATACATCGTCGTCGTCATCATCATCGTCGTACATGCGGTAAACTATAATGATCGAAACACGTGCTTAAACAATATTGTACAATGAACGCATATTATAATATCGATTGATGTATAGGTCAAAAATATATCTCGAGTTCAACAATATAAATATTTATTTTCTCAAACTTTGAACTTATCGTCTTAGGTATGTATATAAGAAGATCGATAGGTTAAAGGGAAACACATGTAGTTTTCATAAAAGTATACCCGTAATTAGCCAATTGTCACTTGAATTGTACTATATATGTAAAAAAAAATGCTTTGCAGACAGTCGCACAGCTCATATCCTGGAATGTATAATTTTCTCCCCTTTTTTTCGACAAACCATGTAGATTTCCATCACTATATATGTGTATAGTAACTTGAAGTCGTATAATATAATATATGTTTCAAATTTGATTTGAAAATTGTGTGTGGACCGTCTATAGCATATTTTCTCATATCACGATATAACATTTGGATTTTCTACTCAATTATCACAAGCTTTTAGGTATATGTCTCTGTATATTATGATTGTTATAATATACGTGTGACTATATATATGATTAGTTATGATAATTCTTAGCCACATCAATTTTTTTTTTTTTGTTGTTTTTTGTTTTTAATAAATATTACGTATATCTTACGGATTACAAATCAATGGCGGTTCCTGTGTAATATATATATGCACACGTAATATACCCGTATTCAAGAACTCATAATATCCATAATATAATTCTGTACTCTTACATTATTTATAATATATAAGTTTCCTCACAAGTTGTGCGTGTGTATGTGTGTACGTGTAGGTGTACAGTGTGTCTGTTAAAATGCGTAGATCTCTGCGCGTTTAAAAGTAGACGACGGACAGTAGACTTTATATAAATGGATAATAAAATACAGTTTCTATATGTTATTTTCTGCCTCTCTTTTTTTTCTGTTTCTTCCTCCGCATCAGTTAAGAGAGTCGTGTGTGGCTTCCTCAATAAATATACAAAATCGAACCTACAATATATAAGGAACGGGAATAATATATCGGAAAGTTTGATTTAGAGCAGCAGTACAATTCCAGAGTAGTAGGTATGTTATGTCCAAGCCATAAAAGCCCTCGAGTCTCGTCTGTGTATAATATATAACAATAACCTTCGTCGGTAAATGTATAATATGTGTGTATCGCATAACGAACAACAACGTTCCATAAAGTGTGGAATACCGCTAAAAAAAATAGGATCGCGAAATAAAAATAAAGCGATCTGATGGCAATAACCGAGAGAGAGAGAGAGGGATGATATACATACGTACTGGACGTTAATCGGCATATCATATCTAACGAGCAATCTGCATGATGAACCACCTGCGGAGGCAGTATTACATGTCGAAAGAACGCGGCCATGCATATATTTCGCGTTGGGCCGCGATTGCATTGATCGACTACTAGTATACAGTAGTAGTCTCGGAAATTTGAGGCCGTGTACAGGGATGATTGCGGAGATCGATGCGCGCCGGCTTATATACGCCTAAACGCGACTTCCTCTCAGTTCTCGCGAAAAAAGGGAGAGAATAACGACGAGAGCGCTCGCTTTTAACCAAGGCATTTAAGCGCGGAAATTGGCGCGCATAGAACTTTCAAAAGAGAGTTTCTCTTTTTTAAATTTCGATCGACCGACTCTCTCTCTCTTTGTATTGTATTAGTATAGCTATAGAGCCATTGGCCCGGTTTCATCGAGATTCGAGAGCCATATCGCATTCCGCTAATATGTATAGGTCAAAGAGTCGCGCAGCAGCAGCAGCGGCAGCTCTACTGGCACAATGAATTATAAGAACGCGCGAGCACGGCTAATGAGCTTGTAAATTGCATTTGCATTTTGACGAGAGAGAGAAAGAGCCATTTTCCTCTATGAGAGATCCGTATCACATATGCGCTCGAGCAGCTTAATTTTCAAACGTCGAGAATCAGCTGATTACAGAAAAGAATTTTTTTCAGAAAAAAAGTTTTCGTTCGTGCGCAGCTCACGAGCTATTACTGCGAAAGCTCTCTCTCTCTATCTCTCTCACATTGTCTAAAGTTTTCAATGTATATCATTTCCGAGGATTTTATAATTCCGCCTGAATATTCATCAGAGTTTCACCGGCGCGTCAAATTTATTAGGACGAGTATTATGCGGAAACTCTTCAAGATTCAACCTGAGCTCTTCCTCTCACTCTCCCTCTCTCGTCAGTATAGTGCGCATACAGTGAATACATTTCGAGTTCGCTGAAAATATGAATTTTAAAATAACGTTGTTATACACTTTGCAAAGTAACGCGCGTTGTTTTTTTTTATTATTATTTTTCAATTCGTCGTTTTTTTTGTGTCTGTGTTAATGTATTCTGCCGCTTGACCGAGCAAGCTGGAGTATTTAGTTTTTTTTTATTATTTCAACAGGAACGATATATATATAACTTTAATATCATTTTTCTTTTTCAATTTGATTGATCGATAACCTCGTGTGTAGTAAGAGTATGTGCTGGTCTACAAAACGAAACGTACAAATAGTTCCTAGCGTTACGTTTTACAACTTTTTTTTTCTGTGTTATATCAAAGATTTGATCCTCTTGGTGAGAGGCAGGTACTTATACTTATATATCAACAAGTGTTTTTGTGCGGAGATTTTTAAACTTGTCTTATATAGAAACTACCCATACGTTTTTCCTGCAATTTTTCTTTTTGCTCCTTTCGATAAAAATCATTCGAGTATATATCGATCTGAACAAATAGTATACGCAATCAATTTCCTACAAGATGTACCAACTATGTAACTATATATATATGTGTGTGTCGAGTATCAGTCATATTATATTGAACGAAAATATATAGATGATGGATTTGTTATTTTTTTTTTCATTTTAGCTTTGCTATGAACTTTTGCTTCATATTATATGTATATTATTTATAATGTATGTACCTACATAGTAAATGACTATTCGGTATGTGGCTTCAAGTTTTTTATATGTACATATGCGCCGCGTATTTTTATATGTTATAATACCGCGTCATCAACTATTGTATATATTATTTATATATTTAATTATGCTGTATAATCGACTTACACGTTATATCAATTCTTGGAGTTTTCTCTTTTCTTTTTAAATCTAGACTTCTTAAAAGAGAGTTAAGTTGCGAGTCTCTTTTTAATATAGCATATATGAGGCTCTCGCAGCAGTAGCAGAGCTGCAGCTTTTTTATACCTTTAATTTTCCGTCACAACTGCGCGAGAGAGCGTTAAGCACGGGGAAAAATGCTGGTGGTTGTTTTTTTTCCGTCGCACTATATACTTCTATGTATATACATATACGCCGAGAACTGAATTCCGTCCGAAGCTTATAAGCGGATGAAAAACGCAAGTCGTGGAATTGAATAAAAATGCAAATGAATAACCAATAGTATTTTACGCGACAGACACGCACACAATTTTTCGAATATATAATCTCATCGGACTCTGTCAACTTTTTTTTTGCGGAAATAACAAGACTTTTGAAAAAATCCAATTACCGGGAAATTTGAATTGCCGAAATTCTTGATAGAGCGGCTTTGGCCTCATGTTAAATTCAACCGATTTACACGGGGATTGGTTGCTTTTGCTCTCTTTGTTCGGCCTGATATTCAATGCATTGATTTTCATAAACTGCCGAGGCCACCACCGCTTTCGTGGCCCCTGACTCACACACACACACACACACGCGTATATAGCTCACACCCCTATACGTATATATGTATATGGCACACGATAAGCGTCGCTCGAAAGAAACGTGCTCGAAAAAAGTGGAAGAACCTGATGACGGGTATACATATAGCAGTTGAAAAAAAGAAAAAAGAAAAGACGAAACAACGCATCCGATTGTCAGTGGCATTTCTAGTTGAGTCGAGGCACATTTTCCGCCGTCTCTATATATAGTAAGTATAATAATCTACTTCGATCGCAGCACAGCAACAAGGAGTAAAAAAACGAAAAAACTCGTGCCGTCAAATTTGCATTTTATCTATACTCTGTCTCTCCAGGATGATGTGCAAGAGCCGGATGATACACCTGTTCGGTTTACGAGCCGCGAGGGGTGGGTCTATACGATAAAGCCAAAACGAAGACTCTATAAGCCGATTCCCAGAGTGGCTATATATAAGTGTCGCTCGCACTTTGACGGAAATAAAAGTGAAAAAAAAGAGAGAAAGCTTTATGCTGCTTTTAGGGCGGCAACTCGGCTCTCACGAGTACATTCGACGAGTCATAAATAAGGCGCGTAAAAATACGCGCGATAAACTCTTATCCGAGCTCTTATCCTCATCCTACCAAATGCAAATGTGGCCTCAGAAATGGCTCAACTTTTCCCTCGATTACCATCACACGTATACAAATAAAATATACCTATATAACAGCGAATGAAAAGTGCCGTATACACACTTTTTTCCCCGTGCTCTCATAGTATATATATATGCACACACAGACACGAGGGGGGCGGCGCCAGAAGAAGAAAGTTTGATCGGTACACAAGAAAAGCGACCGCGGCGGTGGCGGCACTTGTTGTGTCGTAATTGGGCTGCCGCCACCACCACCACCACCACCGCCGACGCTGTTTAACTCTCCTCTATTTTTTGGCCATGTATATGCAATATCATCTCGTCGGTGCGGTTCTCTTTGGCGTCGACCCTTCGTTGCATAATTGCGTTTATTATAATGATACTCAGCTCTCGCGGTGCGTTTGTCCGGTTGTTATTACATGTATATTGTATATATACTATAGTATTATGTATTATATATGAGAAAAGGTCTCGTGCGGCTAGAAAATGAGCTCGTATACAAAAGGATCTTTCTCGGTGTGTATATTATGTGCATCAGCGCGAATTATGCGACGAAGGGAAAATGTATATAATAATAATAAGCAGCGAAAGAATATACACTCGTCAGTCTCTAGGCAGCTCCGAATCTTCAAGCGTTATTGAGCAATAAAATAAACCGTGCTGTATCTTATATTATATATAAAAAGCGAAAAACCGAATGAGTATATGTATGTATATATTTATAATAACAGCAGCAAAGAGAGAGAGTGAGTGAGTGAGAGAGCGCTAGTAAAATCTATTCGCGCACAAAGACAAACTCGTTGTAGTGGTTCCAGCGGTTCTCCTCGAAGTCTACGCCGGGTTTGAGCTCGGCCTGATTGCCGCCGGCGGTCCCAGAGCCGCAGCTGGCGACGAGCTTGAAACCCTGCTCCTGCAGCATGTCGAAAGCCTGTTCGATCGAGCTGTGCTTCAGAAAGAAACGAGAGGTGTAACGATCGCTCAGCCCGTGATCCGGATCGCGACTCTCGTTCAGCGTCTCCCCGAAGACGTCCCGACACAGAGCTACTCTTCCGCAGACCAGGATGCGGGACAGCTTGCGGAACTTGACGTCGGTCAGACCCTCGCGACCGAAGGCAAAGCTGCCCCGGTAACCCACCGTGATGTAGCCTCGTTTCTGCTGCAGCTGCTGAAACAACGATCGTGTGTTTACGTGCGGGTACTTGTATAGGCATCACAGCTGTTTTTTTTGTTGTTGCTAACACAGTGTTAATGACGTCGAGTATATTATATACTCACCGAGGAAGCTTCGCCGGGGGCCGACTGTTCCTGAATAGCCTTGTCGAGATTTACCAATCCATAAAAATTCGCCTCCTGTCTGAGCCTCTCCCGTTCCCGGAAACCCTCCGGCAGCACGAGTGCCTTGTTTCTCAGAAAGTCCAACACGTAGCGGAAGAGCACGCCGTCCCTGTCGACAAAGTACTTGCCCTTGGCGTCTTTCTCGAGGTTCTGGCGGTCCTTGAACATAGTCGCCAGGCTCGAGTCAGCCTCTCGCGTCAACGTCGCCAAGGCAGTCGTGTAGAAGACGCCGCCCACGTTCAACTCCACCACCGAGTCTTCCTGATCAGTTGGCATTGTTTACCTTGTAGCTGAGGGAGAGACTTGTGGCGCGCAACTGTATGCTGGAGAGGAGACTCTCTGTGTGTCTCGAAAGGAGCGATCGATACTTTGGATAGACACACGCACGCACACTCGCACACACAACCACGGAGAGGATGGATATATATATACCTATATATATTTATTCCCGCGAGCGATCCACTCTTCCGCGCTTTCCACGGCAGACTCGCGATGTTCCAACAGCTCCGGAGCTGCTCTGCTGACTCTCCGCGCGCACGCACGCGCCGCCTCTGCGCGGGGTGGGGACAGTCTACTCGTAGCTCTTCTCTCGGTGCATCCGCACTCCCGAAACTCTCTCTCGCTATTTTTATTGGATGCAGGTATATACACGTATGTGTTGTATACTATACGGCTAGCTTCTTCCGCTTATTGGATTTTACATTTCGAGAAGAGAGTTACAATGCAGTTCAATGCTATCGAAAAAGCAGCTGTATACTTGTTTACTCTATATACGTGTGCGATGCAGGGATAGCAACTCGTGGGTTGACCCCTAATACTGACTCTTCTCTTCGATTCTGGAACATGTATACCGACGGCTATATATATGCAACGTATTATACCTATACAGGAGAGATTGCGATCGGAAGAAAAAAGGCTCCGATTGATTGGAACTGCCAGCGAGAGTAGCTACTTTTCTTTTTTGGCTGACGATCGATCGCTACCTACTACTCTCCTATAAACGCACACGACTGCGCGCCGTATTATATATAGTTGCGCTGCGCTCGGATAGACGACTAATTTGGAGGACGTGTCGCGCGGGCCAATCTTCGATACATCAAGAACTGCAAGGACGGACTTTATCTTGGATTTACGGGAGGGAAATAATGATGCTGTATATAGTTCTTATGTACACTTTGTTTATTGGTAAATCTTTGAAGATTTGCTGCCTGGGCACAGTAGCATATACAAAAACGAACTTTTCTTTTCTCTCAGCTGATTATTGGGTATATAGAGATATACTTGAGTTACAACGTTCGTTTGGTAATAAAAAGTTTATTATAATAATATTAAAAACATATACACATTTCGTATATAATATAAAATTTCTAGCTACACTGAGTCTCTATACTCGGAGTATAATACGAACAATAACTTCGGCCGATATTATTGTACACACATATCGCTTCGCAATATTATATAGGACGACCGCATCCACGTACTGTGAACTATGTATACTAGACTCTTCTTCTTGCCTTACGTTTATCTGCACGTTTTCCGCTTGCAGGCGACGAGAAAATTTCTTATACGTATTCCAATCGGTTTTTATCAGATAACGAAAGTTATCGCAAGTGCTTTCCGATTAGGTCGACTCGAGGAATCAACTTTCGAATACAAATTAAAAAAAAAGTTAATCTAATATAAACTATATATTGATCGACGGTACGTGGGTGCGCTCTGATGGTTATATACACGTTGACATAGCCTTTCAATGAACTTGTAGACACCAGAAAGACGCTAAATTGTATGTATACAACACTATACGTATCGTTTGTTAAAATTAAAAATAGTTAAAATTTGGCTGTTAAAATACTATACAACGGAGCGCGCAATTCGCGTGTGCGCGCGCTCCTTCAAAGCTGCAACTAGTTTAATTACAGGTTTACTTTCTCTCGTTCTTTGTGCGGCAGCGATTCAAGCGGCGACAATTTCGAATTTCAAGGGAACACATAGCCATCAGTGCAACGGACAGCTGATCAAATCGAGCCGTAGTTATAAAAAGGCTGATGTCCGTCACAGGTGGACAAGAGACGTTGTCTGCCGCTCGCCGCGGAACGGCAGACACTACGTGCATCAAATGCATATGGCACTTGGGCAAACCTGGACGGAGTCCACTGTTGAGCTGGTGCTGCTCGAGTTCGTCAGTGGGTTGAAATCGGTGCGCAGCTTGTTCTTACGCTGGTAGCAGCAGCATATCTTGCCTAGGAGACCGCCAAAGATGGGCTCGTCGTCCGCTTCCTCCCTGTAGGCTCCGCTGGAGGCTTCGTCCGTGCAGACCGAGACGAAGCTCTGCAGGTCGTTCTTGGGGAAGCCGTCTCGGTAGTAGACCTTGATGGTGTCGTACGCGTCCATGATGACGGAGATGAAGAGACTGAGCACCACGTAGATGTAGAGCGAGATGAAGCTGTAGAGGTAGATGCGTGAGTACCACCAGAGCATCGGCGACTTGAACGATGTGATGGAGAAGGTGGCAAACATGTCGTCACCGTTGATCAGGGCAAAGAGACACTCGGAGGTCGTGGCCAGCGAGCGGAACTTCATGTGGTAGGGACCGAGGACAAGCCAGCCGCAGAAGGTGAAACCCGCGTAGATGAGGATGGCGCAGATGAGGAAACGGGCGACCTTTGGCGCGGCCTTCTTCAGCGTGAGGATCACGACGTTGTAGGTCTTGAAGAAGCCAAGGTAGCGCAAGACACCGAACCATACCAGCAGGTTACCGGTACCCAGGAAGATGCTGCAAAGGTTCCAGTGATCGTTGCCGTACTGCTTGCGCTCGATCTGCTGTTTGATCGCTGAGCCCATTATGATCAGCAGGTCGTTGATGATAATCATAACGTACCAGAGGTTCAGAAACTCGAGCCTACCCTCGAGACTCAGCGGCGTGCCGTAGACTTTCTTGAAGAAGTTCATGGTCTCGAACTTGAGCTGCTGAGCTCGATAAATCGCTCGGGAACAAAGACCCAGTGACAGACTGCAGATAAATATGACTAGTAGGTTGAGCATCGTCCTCAGCGCCGACTCGATTTGGTTGTCGGTGATGTACTGGGTGTCTTTGCATATCAATCTCACGGGTTCGGCATCCAAAGACAGCAGCATCTGACCGTCAAAGTCCTTGTTGTCCAGGAGAATCTTTATATTGAATTGGTAACAGTCGGGAGGCGTGATCGGCCCTGCAGCTTTCAGATTAACGGTCTTCACGGCGAATATCAGCTCCGCCTTCACCAAGGCTGAGAAGTTGACCTGGATCTTGTTCTGTTGCATCAGCAGTTTCGAAGTTACTGTCTCTTCCTCCTGCTTCGTTATATTCATGCAATTTTCTACGATTTTGCTGTTGAATATGTAGCTCTCGTTGTAGGCGAATATTATACCCTCTTCGTAGTGATGCAGACATAAAACAACAACTCCAACGGAATTGTCTTCTGCAGGGTAGGAGTACGAACCGATCGCGTTGCCAATATTGTAATACCCTTTGAGGGCATAGTCTATTGTTTCGTAAAATTCGTCCTGTTTGTAGAGGGCAAGAGGTCCTGTGGCAGGTGGATATGCTGGTACCTAGATACAAAAAACAGAACTTTGATTTAACTCATCCGAAATTTTACGAGATCTTACAAGAATTCATATTACATACTTCCTGAGTGGCGTCCCATCCTCGAAGAAACAGATGCGAAAAAGTAATTCTGTTATCCCAGGTGTAATTGACATGCGTATAATTGTAGTGTGCAAACAAGCACAACTGCACAGTAACCAAGACTATTTTTATAACTTGCACGACAAACTTGTATGGAAATCTTCTTTTAGCTTGCCACTTCTCGATTGGATTCATGAAAAAGAATCGCAACCTCCTTCGCATCTTATCTTCCATGTATCTGGTTGCGTGACACATGTTTTGCTGGAAAGCCCCAGTTTGAGTTTCCCTGTAGAGCAGAAAAGATTTATTTTATCAAACTCGCTACCTTATGTTACACTTATATAAATGGGCTAAGAGCCCGTAAATTCTTCAAATAAATAAATCAATCAATCAACAACTAAGAATTCACAAGATTTGTTACAGTAGCCTTTGTTTCAATTACCTTGGCTTTGCACGACTATCGTTGTTCAGCAGAGTACGTTCATCCTCCTCTCCAGTTTCCGGACCTTCACTCCAAGAATTACTCTGAAGGACATTTCCTGATCGGTTGGTGGGGCCAGTTTTTACGCTTTCTTGTGACATTATAAAACACTAGGGAAGTAGGTGAGAAAAAAATGAGACAAAGAGAGCTAATAACCAATAATGGTGCAAAAACACTGGCTTTTTCAGCCTGCACAGCTCCGATTGGATTTCCTGATTCTACAGGAGATACCTGCCTGCTCCTTACATTCGGTCTTCTGCAATGGAAATTTTAAATTGCGCTGTACATCATTGTTAAAAATAAATACGCGAGATGCATCGATAATAGGCGTTTTGCAATAACACTTACGTATGGCTGAAGGTATAACTGCTCTAGAAAGTGGGCGACTCGACTGTCCATCTGTCCGCTGCACTAGTGTGAAAACGCAGTTAGCAAAAGTTTCTTTCTCTCACTTAATCATATTATATTGGGGAAAACTTATCACGTGAATTGATAAAGAAAGAAAAATACATAATGGCACATAAACACAAGAATGTCACCAGAATCATCTGATCCTAGGGATTTTTTAGGTACGTTTGCATTCTCAGTAAAGGCACTACACTTGTGTCACCTGACTAGTCAATTATCGTTTGTGTACCGTCAATCTTACATAGTTTACAATAATGTAAATGAATTTGGTATTTGTTTCGAACGATACTTGCAACATGTAACAATAAAAACTAATGTCTAGGAAAAAAGTTGGTCATATCCGGTTATGCAGCTATTTATTGTTAGAGTATGTGAAAGCATTTTTGTAATGCTGTGCTTTTGTAACGAATATACCTAAACACAGTGGATATAGTGGGTGCGTTCCGCATTACTGCCAGTAAAGATGCGCGTTATATACGCCCGGCTGCGCAGACTTACTGCTCCACCCACAGGCTCCACCTCCAGTACTGTTCCAGTAGGTCTGCCGGTCTGCGCAGCTGGGCGTATATGAACGCGCATCACTGGCAGTAATGCGGAACGCACCCTCTGGGTAGAGTATGTGTTTAGTGTAATGTCAAGCCGTCAAGCGAGCATCAGCTAGGATACTTGAGTGCAATTGGAGTCTGTTTTGATATTTTGTTTTTTCGGTAAAAATTGAAGAAAAACTTTCGCACAATGCACAAACACAATAACGCAGATCAAAAAAACAGGGCAGAGCTGCAGGTTGATTTGGAAAATCAGTTTGTGATGCGCTTGCCTCCGGTAAGTAATTTCTAACCTCAAATGGATGTAATTTATTTCTATGGTTTTACATAAACGCTTGATTTATTGTTTTTTATAACGATTTCCAGGAACCTGCCAAAGTTCTCAGAGAAACTTTACAAAATGGCTTGCCTCTGAAAGACAGACTGAGCATCAAATTAGAAAATGACTTGAGATATGGAGAAGTTAGGTTTGATCACTGGCTACTTCATACAAAAGTAAGAAATATTTTGTAAACTGGTATTCTTATCAATATTATTACAGTATGTGCTTATTGAAATCTTTTTAATTCCAACAGATTGTAGATTTACCTACGATTGTTGAATCCATGAAAACAATCGACAACAAGAGTTTTTACAAGACTGCAGATATTTGTCAGGTGAGGGACATATCACATGAAATAAATATATTCTTTTTTGTGTACAGCTGAAGTCTAAATTTCTTCATTTTAGTTACTGATTTGTAAAGAAGAAGATGATCAAACTACCACAGACGAAGAGTCACCTGTCAAGCAAAAGAAAAAAGATCCGACCAAAGTTGATAAAAAGTTTCTTTGGCCACATGGTATAACTCCTCCAACCAAAAATGTAAGAAAAAGAAGATTTAGAAAAACGCTGAAAAAGAAATACGTGGAAGCACCTGAAATAGAAAAGGAAGTCAAGCGTTTATTGAGGATTGACAATGATGCTGTGAATGTCAAATGGGAGGTAATATGCGAAGATGAAGACCAAACTAAACCAAACATAGTTTCATCGAGTGGAACTGTCCAAACTAAGAGAGAGAACATGCTCGATACTTCACAGAGTGTAGATGTTGGTAAGTAACAAAAGTTTTCCTTATTATTGTTCACAAGTGCGAAAATAATAATTAATTCTCAAATGTTTGTGTTATAATCAGGGGAGCATGATATTTTTGGCGAGGCAGTCAGTGATAGCGAAGACGATGATGAAGAAGCTCACATCAATGTCATGGAATTAGATGAAAACAGCCGTTTATCTGTTGATAGCAGAGTTTCTGATTCAAATTCAATGCGGGTTGGGTATTCTGAGCAATCTGCAAATGTGCCATCAACAAGCACTGGCCCCTTAGTTACGGAGTTCAGCAAAGAAATGTTTGAGTCGGAAGAAACGGTAGAAGAAATGATGGAAACCGAAGATATAAAAATACCAAAACAGGAGATGTTGGATGCATATGAAATGTCTGAAAGCTACTCTGAGTCTCAAAATATCACAAACAAAGGTAAGATGCTCGATTTTTTTCCAGCTTGAAGTTTTATGTACTGTATCGAAAGACTGACAAATATTTTGATTTTTTTCACAGATTCCATTCAAGCTCGACGCGAGCAATTGCAGAGCGAACTCGTAAAACTGCAAGAGCAAAGGCGGCAACAAGAAGACGCCATTGTAAATATCGAAAACATGAAACTGCGGGAACGTTTCCAAGAAATAATCGACAATTTCCTGGCGCAAGAAGCTCAAAAAATGCGAGAGGTAGGGTTTGTCGAGTAAAATTTCGATATAACGTATAGTGCACAATACGATGAACTAAAAATTTCTTTATTATATTTTCAGCTGTCCGAGCTCGACCTAGAGGAGATTAAATCAGAGATATAAACGTCCAAAAATTGAAATTGATGATAGAGCGAGAAAGCAGAAAGAGCAAGTGTACGTAAGATAAGTGATGATAAGTGAAAACTCTCGCAAGCGAGCTCATCATATCTATTAGGCAATGTAGCAAGCTGTACGCATCAAGGCTCGCATCAGTTACGAGGAAAAATGTAGGCATATGATGCATCAGCCTCGGCTAAGCAGCGGAAGCAACGCTCCATTTTTCGTATATCTTCTATATCTGTAGCATGGGAGCGAGCTTCGCGAGCGATCCCTCCAGCGGCGATGCATGCGTCGATTCAATGACTGCATACAGCGCGCAGGGGGGAACTGCACTTACGCCGTGTGCCCTCCCCCTCTATCAATCTCCCCCTCGCGGATATAGTGCAATCGCTATTTGCGCTACGGACAAATTGCCAAGGACGAATCGCCGTGCTCCAGCTCTCGCAGTGAAAAAGAGAGAAAATTAATGCTGCTTATGCAATGCAGCGCTGCTACCGCTACTGACTATGTGTTTACATTCATAATGTAATAGTCTTTCGGTATAGCCCGAATTTCGAGCAATAAAAACGTTATTATTTTTATATCCAATATGCACTGTCTGTTTTATCATTTTTTATTTCAATCCTCTTCCACTTGGGCCGTGCGTTATCTTTTGCGATCAAAATGTATTATTTATAGCCGTGCCTTTTTTACGAGGCTACAGTAAATTTTTGTCCGACGTTGATGATAGCCTCATCAGAACGGGAACGTACTTCTGACACGTAAATGATTCACGCTTATACAGAGTCTAACGTTTACGAACATGCAACTAAAGCTTCGTCGTCCCATTTCTGTAACAAGGGGAAATGAGCTATCATCATTACTCGATCAGACTAATAATATCAATATACACTCTTGATATTAATCATCTAATCTCGAAAGTTGTTATTTCATGCTGCTTGTTTTTGTTTCATTTTTTTTTTCTCTTTCACGTGCACGTCGGCGCTTACGTGTTTTCAAGAAAGAAAATACACGTGAAATTTTGTATAATTCACTACTTTGAAATGTCGAACGTCGCTTTAATGCACGCAATAGTTGATCACGATTTTTCATAATCACGCACGTATAGATATCGTCTCTGTGATACACTGTAGCCGATTAGGCATCGCGTGCATCGCAACACGATGCGCCGGTTGACGTAAAAGATTATCCCCGGCGAATGTGCGTATATCTCTTGTATTTTTGACACGCTATTTTTTCACCTAATTGGAAAATCGTTTTTTAATTGCAATAGTCTCATAATTAATCATCGTAATTATCACGTTTCCTGAGTTGAACGTTTAAAGAGCTCATTGAAATGAGCATCATTAGAGTGCTACTTCGAATTTTTAGAAATTACATAATACCGACATCAATTTTTCACGAGTAAACCGTGCGTTCGCAATATCTCGAATACTATTGTATACGAGAGTTATTATTTAACGACTACTGCACTTTTCAAGTACCTATAAGAAAAGAATTGCTAAGTTACCTATTTTCTTGGTATAATATTTATAAAGTAATTGATAAGGTTAACGGTAAAAATGATTGGCGCGTAATTTTTCAAGCGGTATGTTGCAAACCAATTTGTTTCGTACACTGCATACACTATCGAAACACGTGTAATTCTTCCATCACCTTCGATGCAAATTGCACGAAATATATATACAATTATTGTTTCATTTCGAAGGCTATACAAAAAAAAACAAACTGTTAAAAAGAAGCACGCGCGTGTGCGCGATAGATAATCTTCAAATTTATCAGGAGCATTTTACAAAATAAAATGTTTCTTATCGAACGTCGTTGCAAGGGGTGAACTTAGATCTGCAAATACATACATTGTACCATTTATTATATTTTTGTTTGTAAAAGGTGTCCCATCACTCGAGCATATCACTATCGTCGGTCGTTTCCACTCGGCAAATTTATTGGAAGTCTGAGCCGAGAGACGACGCTAAAGAGTCTCTCGTGTGGTGAGCCAATATACATTAGGGATGTATATGTATATCTTTTCAGTTCGAGCGATCTTCGCGTCCATCAATTGATTACTTGTAACTTGTAACGGGCGCAAACCAGACCGGGGCTCGATCATACTTGCGCCCGTTATTAGGATCAATTTGCAACATTAATCCTTTTTATTCTCATCGCGCCGCATCACAGAAGTGTACATCGGTCTTTATAGCGAAAAGGAAAGTTTTCGACAAGTTTGTTTACTCTCTCGGCTCTTACGTAACTCCGTATATACCCCGGGTACGATTCGCGCGAATTTTTTTTTCTCAACTGTATAATATAAGTTATTGATTGCAAGTGATATCGGAAATTTTTATGTCATCGACACTTCAATAATTCTCACTCACTCAATGGAAATGCTTCGCAGACTTCAATTAGAGGTACTTTGTGTAGTCTTAATCACTTTTGCACATTCACGTTATATGCTACAATGTATTTGCTCCCGATGTGTCAGTTCAAACAACACCTAAAAGCGTGATTACTTAACGAAATTAGCGCGTGCGATGTTCAAAAGATTCTTCGCTCGGCGATAATCGCCGAATCGCTTTGGAGAACAAGAGAAAAGCGCTTTTCTTTGAAAGAAAATAATAGAGAGCCGAAGAAGACAATGCGGGCGTTTACAGCGCGAGAGCGACGATTGCCCTTGAATATCTCTTTAACATGCAGTTTTCTCTCTCTCTCTTCGCGTGATGTATCGCATGCGCTTATCAAAGTGCAGCTCGTGGCTACTTTGCCAACAAAGATACCGCCCGATATTCGGCTTTTCAGTATATATATATAATACACAACACACATATAGGCGGCTTTCTTTGGCTTTTCGATTCGTCAGCTTCTATATACATATACTGCTCTCCAAGATCCATTGTTTGGCGCTTATCGTCATCTAAGAGGGATTTTCACTCGCGCGTTGACTAAAAGGCTATAGATATTATGTACATAAAAGTAGAGCCGCTTTTTCTTCGCGGTTGAGTAATCGCGCGCGATTTTTCGAGAGATAAACAACGTCGACAACTTATCTACTTCGTGCGCACGATTACAACTTATGTATTATATAGCTGAGTATATCCTATTGTAGATATAACGAGCGGAATATATCGTGATGGCAAATTGGGCCCGGGACTAAATCCGAGTATACATTACATAAATTTGTTAAGGCTTTTCCAGGAAATAAAAAAAAGAAGACTATATCACGCAATGTATAAAAGAGGAGTCTTACTTACGACTCGCGTGCGAGCGTCGTTTAAATCGTGATTTTCGGATGCATCTCCGAGTTTTCGCAGGAAAAAGAGTAAAACATGTTTACGATAACAACTGTGAGAATATCGAACGATATGGTATTATGAAATTCATAAAACCGGTCCGGTGTTATCGAGATGCAAAAACATGCGTACTTATGCAGGTGACAAAACGTAATTTTTGCTGACACCTAATTTTCAAAGTTATAGCTTACTCGTTCCTTCTCGACCCTGGTAATAGTATATTAAGCACCTATATAACGTGGAAAAAACTTGTGCAGTCCATATCTGTCCAAGTTTCCTCCCGTGATGCGTATATTAGTGAGTACTTTCTGTGTGCAGGTGTGAGGAAAAAACGTTTACCACAACGGTTCGCGAAAAGTTTAATTGAATACGTCACACACACCATGATTATATTATCATAATCGACAAAAAATAACGAACTATGCGTTTCATTGACATTTTAGAAGATATCAATAAATTTCGAGTATCAGGAAACGCTCGATCTTGATTACAACAAGCCGAGCAACAAAAAGTCGGTCCATTTATGTGCAAGAAGAATGCATGCAAAAAATCCTTCTGTTTACATTCTCCAGAATCCTGATGATCCATCAGCAGCAGTGTGGCATGCGCGAGAGATGCACATCGAGAGTCACGACGCTTGCGCGCAAGCTCTCCCTCTCCGTGTATCTATAGCCTTATGCACCTCTGATGCGTGTATACATATACCTATAGAGGCAACAGCGGCTCTAGCTGGACGCATCAAAGCTTCTCTCTCTCTCTCTCTCTCTTACTATTTCTCTCTCGCGCAGCTTGGCACGAGCATAAATAGCGCAACGCAACTCAGGAGCAGGCCAGTGCAACGCGATACTTCTTTCCTGCCTATAGTAGACACACATCTATTAAATACAGTACATCAACTGCATCTTTCTCGTTGTCCACAAGAGCTTTCGTCCTTGGGCCCTTTTCCCGTTGCTGCTGCGTCTTACCGAGAGGCTGGACTCTTCACTCAAGGTTGGCCTTGTTCTTTTTTATATTTACCTTGGCACCGAGCGCACGACTATTTCTTTTGTTCGCACATTTTCTTTCTCTGCTGGAGATAAAAAGAAAAATGCGTCAGTCAAATAACGTAGTGACATATCAATTGCGCCGCGCGGCTGACGGTAGATCAGCTGTGATGGACGTATCCCGTGTATGTATATTCGCCTTATAATTCCGGTTCAGCTCTCTATTGTCGTGTCTCCGCAAGGTCAGCTAATTATCATCCAGTAGCGTAAAATAAGCATAACTTGCACCGCACTCTCTCGCGCGATTCGCTATTATATAGTAGAGTATAGATGTCATGTTGTCATTTTTCACTGCAAACTTATAAACACTAATATACGCTGGTGTCGCATATCGTTTCCTTTTTACGCTGCAGCGTGTGCAGTTTATGACATTTTTACGATTATGCATACAGTAGTAGCCAAGAAGAGCTTCGCCAGGCGCGAAAAATTCGTTACTAGGAAAACTATATAATACGGTCCGATAAGTGTGTCCACATAGCCATGAGAGTTTATTTTAGATTATCGATTTATAAAGCTCGCATCATTATTGGCAGCTGCTCAATCGGGCTGGCGATTCTTTTCTTTTGTTTTCCTTCGCGTGCAATGCGGACTCGATCGATTTGTTGTTTTTTTCTTCTTCTATACAATGTTTCTCTCTCTCTCCTCAGCTTTTGCATCGATCCGTGTTGTCCTATACTCGCGCTCATTACATCGTCCTATGGTATACTCTTTTCTCTACTGAGATAATATGCGGCTTCTTTTCAATTTAATCTCGAGGCGTATATGCTCGCACGTGGTTTCCATTTCTGCTCTCGGAAAATCACAGTAGCTGCGATGCGCGCATTATTTCTTTCGTTATTGCGGCCACTTCTGCTTATAGTTACATATATATGTATATGAAGAAGGAAAAAAATTGTTTCGCACTGCGGCTTTGGCAGAGTGTAAGAAGCTCTCTGAACGGGCATACAGTGTATTTTATTATAATCGATCGATATGCGCGAGCGCACGCGTGGGCACACTTGTGTAACGCTTTTATTTACGTTTTGTGACCGGCGCTATTTCGTGTTTTTGGGTTCGTTACGCAACGTTTAATCAACCTTGTAATTTTTATGCCACTGTTACGTATAATAATACAGACTTCTTTCTTCTTCCTCGAGTAAGGATTGAGTATAGCGAAGATCAATTATCGTCGGTTGCATCAGTTTGAAAGTTAGCTCTCTCGAGTGCAGCGGATTATCTCGTTGCGCCACGTGTACGTACAATATCGTCAAACTCTGTGAACCTTATCGATTAGCCGCAGATAGACCAATAACACTTGGCATGAATACACTTATAATAGAGTAGATGGCATAGTCGCAGTAACGCAGCAATTTTGTTTACCAGATGATCGCTCGAGATAATGAATCCTAATGACGGCAATTATATATGCCGCACTTTTCCAGCTCGTTACAAATAAGCCAATTAGTTTGGTTACCACTACAGACGACAGCTGCATCTATTATTGTAAACGGCTTTTAAGGAAACAGTCTTTTATTCTTATTAAAAGTATGACATAACGTAATAGACGTACTTATACGAAAGAGATTGGGAAATCGAAGGGCTGTACCGGACCACCAGCGGTTATTTTCGATAAATTATATTAACGGCGTTATCTGAAATCTATTTTTCATTGTCAGGTTTAAAGTAGCCGGCTATCTGCTTTATCGCGATGATGAATCTCTGGCTCTTATCGGCTCTCCTAGGAATTTCCAATCGCCTTTGCACTCGTTGAAAATTATTAAGCGCAAAGTCGCGCGGAAATCTGTGTCATCGGGGAAAATGTCTCCTCTTCTTCTTCTTCTTCTTCTTCTTCTTCGATTCAAGGTCTCTTGTAACACGTGCGACCTTGCGGTTGATACAGACTACGCGCGCCGGGGGATTCGTCACGAGATCACTTTACTTATACACTAATAGACTATATAAAAGCTCCAGTTTCACTTGTTACACGCGGCTAACGCTGGGCTTATCAATTACAGCCGGTATATAACAACAGTATACACAGCATCAGCTCATCATGTCGCGGAAAATGCTCGTCGACTCGCCCAACGCGGCTCTGGACAAGAGCCTGTTGAACAGGTATCTCGATCTACCGCAGCCCGACGACAAGATCCAGGCCGAGTACATCTGGATCGACGGTACCGGCGAGGGTATCCGCAGCAAGACCAGGACGCTCAACAGCATTCCCAGCAAGCCCACCGGTGAGTTTAATAATTATAGGCTATTTAGGAAAGTGTGATGTGACGCGAGATAAAAAATATCCTCTGCGCAGACCTGCCGGTGTGGACGTACGACGGCAGCTCGACCTACCAGGCCCACGGCGTCAACAGCGAGATCTTCCTCTGCCCCGTAGCCATGTACAAGGATCCCTTCCGACGCAACAACAACATCCTCGTCCTCTGCGAGACCTACAACTTCGACCACACCCCCACGGCCACCAACAAGCGCATCGTCTGCAAGGAGGCCATGGAGTCCGGGCCGGTGAAGAAGGAGGAGCCCTGGTTCGGCATCGAGCAGGAGTACACGTTCCTCGACGTCGACGGCAGGCCCCTCGGCTGGCCGAGGAACGGCTTCCCGGGACCCCAGGGTCCGTACTACTGCGGCGTCGGCGCCGACCGCGTGACCGCCCGGGAGATCGTCGAGGCCCACTATCGGGCTTGCCTCTACGCGGGCGTTCCCATCTGCGGCACCAACGCCGAGGTCATGCCATCCCAGTGGGAGTACCAGGTCGGTCCCAGCCTAGGCATCCGGGCCGGCGACGACCTCTGGATCTCCAGGTTCATCCTCCACCGCATCGCCGAGGAGTACGGCGTCGTGGTGACTCTCGACCCCAAGCCCATGGAGGGCGGCTGGAACGGCGCGGGTGCCCACACCAACTTCTCGACCAAGTCGATGCGCGCCGAGGGTGGCCTCGCCGAGATCGAACGAGCCATCGAGCGCATGAGCAAGCGCCACGTCGAGCACATCAAGGCCTACGATCCTCGCGAGGGCAAGGACAACGAGCGCCGACTTATCGGCGCCTGCGAGACCAGCAGCATCCACAAGTTCAGCTCTGGGGTGGCCGATCGTACCGCCAGCGTGCGCATACCGAGAAGCGTCGCCGAGGAGAAGAAGGGATACCTCGAGGACCGCAGACCCAGCAGCAATTGCGATCCTTACAGCGTCACCAACGCCCTCGTTCGCACCTGCATCCTCAACGAGTAAGCTACTGGTATGTCGATGTGACCCCCTCCTTCTTCCCCTTTTACTCTCACCTCACGAAGCTGCGAAAAATCAAAAGGGACCTGACGATGTATGTAGATCGAGTATTTTAAACGTATACGTAGCTGTACTTTGTGATAGCTAGAATCTTCCCTGTAGCTGAATAATGAATAACGATAACATCCTGTCTATGTATATCGATGTACGCGAGAGAGGGATTATAATTTTACGCAATTATTACACATGTCCCGCTCGATGTTATCACTAATAACTACATTCCTACTCTTTTGCTTGTTATATTATACGATTACGGAATTGATTATTAGTCGGATGATGAGTAGCCGGGGGAGCTTCGGTCTTCTGGAAAGACTATATTCTCTCGGCTGTAGATAGATTATTCACGTTGCGCACTTGTACCGCGGGATATAGCCAAATCAAGTCGTTTATTATTACAACCGTTATTATATATTGCGATAGAGCCGTTCTCTCCTTTTGTGATAATTGTGCGAAATTCATCGTTGATTATGTATAAGTATATCATGTATAGCGGAGGTCGAAACAGTTCACTAAAAGTATATATACACGTTATTTTTGCTATACAATATTATACGATAAATTTCAACGGACGAATATAATACGACGTGCGATGCCATTCTAATAAATTGTATATTTTCATACTTGTACGAGAAGATGAATCTGCGTATTTTTCTTAAAACGCGTTGCGGGTCGGCGCTTATTATATTGATGATGACGAGAGAAAGAGAGAGAGAGACGAGCTATATATGACGGAATAAAATTTTCAACGATATGTACAATAATACTTTTCGTAACTCTACGTAGTTTTATGATATTATGTATACGATATATAGTTTAGCCGCAACTCTTCGTTATGTATACGACCGACGAGAGAATGTTTTATCGGAGGCGATTAGAGACCATTTTTTTCCCGAGAAACACTTTGTAAGATTTCTCTGTGTTGAATCGAGGATCGCACTTGTTAAGTTGCATAATAAATTATTATATAAAAAAGTGGAACGAGAGTCTTGTGATCGCTTATTGAGATACCCCGTCGAAATCACCTTCCCATCTTCTCTTATCTCCAAAAATAACACTTTACACCGTTCTCCAAGCACAGTATACTTAAGAGATATTGTACTTTGCTATATATTTATACGCTGTTTTCGAGCAATCAATAGATATATATTCAATACGAGAAAAAAAAACAAAATCAAACATCCAACTATACGTATAGCGCGAAAAAATCGTATATATGATTCACGCCGAACGGCTGTACAAACAAGTTGTTTTTTATTAATTAGCCGCGCGCGGCGCGGCATACGTGTGTCACATATATATCTGTATAGTATTTACGCGATCGAGTCGAATTGATTCGCGCCTCTTATGATATATTATCAGATATTGTGCACACCCATCGCGATAAGACCGAAAAGTTCGACCACCGCAAACAGAACGGATAAACCTCTGAATGAAACACTCGGTTTCAGAAAAAAAGTCCGACCATGGAGCTTACTACACCAAAGCAATATACACACGAGAACAGCCGAGAGAGAGAGAAAAAGGAAACAACACGCACGTCAAGATTAAAACTCGCTTGTTTACGCGTGAGAATAGATTCTGAAATTTATTCGCGAGCATATTACAGCGCGACAACAGGAAAAAGCCAGAGACACACTAGATCTCATAAATTTTGTATACAAGCGGGACGGCACGTACGGGGCGTGGCTATATACATTCTCGTTTTATATATATACGCACATCGAGAGCTTTCGAAAACGGGAAAAGTCGGATAGGGTCGAGTCGCTCGCGACCTTTCCTGTAGCCGGTAAAGCTCCTTTTCTCTCTCAGCTGAGTGAGAGTTATATAGGTGTACATACCGCGTATATACAACACATACACACGAAGCCCATGGCCGCCGCAGCTTTCGATGCCGCTTTCTCTTGCTACCGGGCATCGGGTGGGCTTGTTGTCAGCCGGTGGCGCAGTTCGACTCGGACGCTTTGCCGCTGCGTTTCGTGCTCTCCCGCACACATATACTTGTTTACGTGAGCGCGCGACGACGAAGCATCCGAAAGCAGAGAGAGAGAGAGAGAGAGAAAAGGAGAAAGAGAAAAAAAGAGAGAGGGAGAGTTGTTGCTGTGCTGTGTGTAGTACACAGGCGCCGGAGAGAAAGAGAGAACGATATATATTCGTTCGTTATCGGAAGCCACGCGTTGATATAAAAGGAGTCGCCGTAAGCCCGCTCTGGCTCAGAAGCCTGTCGCAGCTCAACCCTTTTGGCCGTCAGTTGAGAAAGAGATATTTTATACGGTGTCTTCAAACATGAGCTTCAAGGTGCTCGTCAAGGTCTGCCAGAGCAGTTTCCTCCAGAAGTCCACTTCGGGAACGACACAATGGCTCAACGTTGGACGCTGCTGCTTCAGGTCAGTGTCTTCTTCTTCTTTATTGCAATCGATGTGCAACTGTGTAATTGTTGTCGTCTAACGCGTGTTTAGATTTTCTGATGTACCGCAGTATGTAGAGTCGAAAATCGAAAACAACCGCGCGCGCGCGCGCGGCTAGAGTTAGAGAGCAGCGAACAAACATTCTACGCGATTATGAAATCGTCGAATGATCATCACACCTCAGCCGATTCTGACCATTCGGGCGATAAACCTGCAGTAGCCGTTGGGCTATTTATAGACAACACGCGCGCGCGGACGTACTTTTCCGTTTCTTCGATTCGAGAGAGAGCTTTTATTCAATTTTTTTTTCAATCCACGCCGCTGAAATTCACGAAAATCTTAAATATTCTCCTTCCCAAGCGCGATAAGAGCTAGATAAACAGAATCTATCCGTACCGACTGTAATATATATGTATTTTTCAAATTCGTTATCTCCGTCACCAAGTTTTTTCATGTTTTCGTCTCTGTATTATAATAAAATATATTCGTCCGGTTCATCGGCTAGTACAATATACAGTCCCTTATACACATGTATATATCACCCGGAGTCAATGAACCCGCGATGCATCACGCGCGCTCGAGTCCACTCACTTCTCTCCATCAGTGCCACACGAAAAAAAAAAGAAAAAAAAACTCGACAAAGAGACAACTGTACATACGTTCTATATATTTCGTTGCGCGGCGAGTTTATTTAGCCCGAGCGTAAAAACAAAGAGTACTTATATATATATAATATCACGCGGGAAGCCTTGAATCACAAGAAAAATTACACGCCTCGAGATCTTTGTGCTGCAGAGCTGTGCAAGAAAAAGAGAAAGAACCTCGTTATTATCAAGTCGCGTGAGGAAAAAAAGAGATGTTCAATGACCCTTCCGCAATGGAACAGTATATAGCATTCTTTATGCATTACGACCACGGTTTCACCTCACGACAGTGACGAAATTAGCGCCATTACAATACAACGATTTATCTAGGTCACGAAAAGCATCTGGTAGCTAACTGATAAAGCGAGGAAAACGTCAACGGTGAAAGTAGAATAGCCAGAGTTAACCGGTTCTCGTGTTTCCCTGTTTATTCACACACACTCTCTGTGTTTTCCCCAATCACCGGCACAGCCTCTCACGCGATGTCTCCGAATTTGTTTTTTTCCGTATACGAATTGAGATTATATTATTTTGACTCGACGAGAGACAGTTATATTCTTTTAATTAATTGTTATTATTTCGCGACGCCTCGTTAAATTCCTCTCCGCATCTTTTCAGAGCGTGCCGCGCGCGCGCTATTATCGTATCGCAGTATTATTTTCGCGATAAGTAAATAAAGTTCACGCGCTTATTAAATTATCTATATTTAATAATGAAAGCGCGTGGAATATAAATCATCTCTCGGCGTAGCCCCACATCTCTTATCAAAGTGCGTCAGGGAATATTTTTTCGCGCGATGAGTTTCGATTGAAAAAACTATTATTGTTATTGTGCGGTATATAGCCCTTATAATCGGTTGTACAAACGTATATATACATACACGTGTTGCCTTATCTCGGACACGCTATATTATCGCGGAGTCGCCGGGGGTGACTTTCGCAATATCGAATATCGGGATATACATTTAATTTGGACTTGGAAATGTTCAGCTTGCATAGCGACCTATAAATCCACTTTGACATAATGCTGTTCAGCAGCGCTCCGAAAACTACGCGATAGCGAAAATAAATTCAGTCAAAAATGCACTGCACATCAGCAGCTCGTTTGCATGCAGCGTCGACCTACTTTTCGTCTGATGGTTCTCAGGTTTCCGCGAGCCTATATCTGGCTATACCTTGTGTGATACGAGGAGCCTCTCACTCTGCCTTCCTGATAACAGATTTTTATAAATTCAAATTTATTAGCCTTATATTTACTCGTCGGGTGTGCAGTGTGGTATAAACACAGCGAGTCGCTGCTTTGTTTCCACCTCGGCTCTCTGGAGTATAATTGTCGCTGCCTCGTATTTGGTATGTGTCGCTCGGCGCGACAAAACGCTAATAATGCAAGTTAATAATTCATATGCATAAGCGTGCAATCAGCAAAACATATATATAATCGATTATCGACCGGGCGAAGCTTCCATTATGCACAGCGCGTCAACGCATCTGAGTCATTTTTTTTTCTCCAAGCGAACAACGGAAGCACTGTTTTTATTGAAAAAGAGCTGGCTTGGTCTAAAAAAGAGAGGTTGAAAAATTTGGAAAGTTTCGATGCTGCAGGTGCCGCCGGAATCCCGTCAGCAGCACTGATGAGTTCAGCTGCTGCACGCCTCGATCGCGTGCTTGGCACGTGCTGTACATGCCGAGGGGACTTTTCGCGCGCGTTTGCGCTCTTTTTATTTCTTCTCCTACTCCCGTCCTCTACTCTCGTTCTCTTCCTCTTCGCCGCGTCCGCGAAATGTATATAGATATATGCATACTCTTTCATTATGCCAGGCACGTTATTTGGGACAAAGACGCTTTATTCGCGTTTGAGTCTCGTTTCGCGGCGTTATTATTTAAGTATACTTTGAAAACAACAACAAGCCGATGCGCTCGACGATTAAAATGAAACGTATTGTCTTACTGCAGCACATCCGGCCCAGCCTCCAAGGCTATGCTGGTAGACTCGCCCAATGCGGCTATGGACAAGACCCTGTTGAACAGGTACCTGGACCTGCCGCAGCCGAAGGACAGAGTCCAAGCCAAGTACATATGGATCGATGGTACCGGTGAGGGTATCCGCAGCAAGACCAGGACTCTGAACTTTGTCCCAAAGGATCCGAAAGGTAAGGTCTCCATACCTATTAGGTATATAAAAAATATTGACCAACGCGATGGTTTTCAGAACTCCCCAAGTGGCAGTTCGACGGCAGCTCGACCGGCCAAGCCGAGGGCGGCAACAGCGACATCTTCCTGGTCCCAGCGGCCATCTACAAGGACCCCTTCCGTCGCAACGACAACGTCCTCGTGCTCTGCGAAACCTACCACCAGGACATGAGCCCGACCAAGACGAACAAGCGCGCCGCCGCGGCCGAGGCCATCGAGAAGGCCAAGTCCGAGGAACCGTGGTTCGGTATCGAGCAGGAGTACATCTTCCTGGACTTCGACGGCAGGCCTCTCGGCTGGCCCAAGAATGGCTTCCCCGGACCCCAAGGACCCTACTACTGCGGCGTGGGCGCCAACCGCGTCATCGGCCGTGACATCGTCGAGGCCCACTACCGAGCCTGTCTCTACGCCGGCATCGACCTGTCCGGTACCAACGCCGAGGTCATGCCCTCCCAGTGGGAGTACCAGGTCGGCCCGGCCGCCGGCATCGCCGCCGCCGATCAGCTCTGGATGTCCAGGTTCATCCTCTACCGCGTCGCCGAGGAATTCGGCGTGATCGTCAGCTTCGACCCCAAACCCATGGAGGGACAGTGGAACGGCTCCGGCGCCCACTGCAACTTCTCCACCAAGACCATGCGCGCCGAGGGCGGCATGGCCGAGATCCAGCGAGCCATCGAGAAGCTCAGCAAGAGGCACGACAAGCACATTAGGGCCTACGACCCGCGCGAGGGCAAGGACAACGAGCGCAGACTCACCGGCAGGTTTGAGACCAGCAGCATCCACGACTTCAGCGCCGGTGTCGCCAACCGTGGCGCTAGTGTCCGTATTCCACGTGGTGTCGCCGAGGCCAACAAGGGATACCTCGAGGACCGCAGACCCAGCAGCAACTGCGACCCTTACGCCGTCACCGACGCCCTTGTCCGCACCTGCATACTCAACGAATAAATATGCGGCGCGACCTAACTTACCGACACTCGCTCTGTTATGCTCGCAGTAGCGCCCTCTACTTGTACATACACTAATACTCTCTTAATTAATCATATATGCGGCATCTCATCAGTTTTTCCTTTTAGCTTCTTTTATTTTTACATTCCGGTTACTTAATATTCTCTCGCGAACCGAACAAACGTTTTACTTAACTCGCATATACTTAACGACCGCAAGCACCGGTGTGTATCTATTATATACCTACATACTTATTGTCATGCATGTTGAACACTGCGGTGCAGATGACGCAAGTGTCCTTGCGCGCTTTTAATCTACAGTAGTATATTCAAAGTACAAAAAAGAGACAAATTTTTAACGATAAAATTCATATACCTTGCCGAGGAATTGTTCTTTGTTACCGTGTTATCGTGTTCAAATAATTACTACGTCGTGTTTTCCTTTTTTTACTTTTTATCGAATTTTGCTTAAGTTTGGTGCCGCTCTTTACGCATCGCACTGTAGGCGAACGAGAGCCTTATTATATATTTTATAACGCATTTTAATGATTAATTGTTAGGTTTAAGATGAATATTATATCAGCATAGTCACTATGTATACCTAGCTTGTATATTTTCATATTTGTAAAATAAATAGATAACTATTTTCTATAAGAGTATCGAAATCACGTGCAGATTTTTTATCGGACGATGAATTTATATTTATGTGGAACGCAGACAGACTATAGGAAAATTGTAAATTTGTTAATTGTCGTCTTTCATATACCTACTACTGTTTTGCTACGCAAGTTTTTCGAAACATTTTCGAGATAATTGCACTTGTTGAGTTGCAAATAAATTACTACTGAGAAATTTATATTCTGGGAGTTTGATCATTTGACCCAATTCTTTTACTATCACATACAAATGCTTATTAGCTAATCTGTTGATCTTTGACTAAAGTAATTCATAAAAATAATGGAAATGTGAAATACTCTAGTTTTTTTTGTTCTCATCTTATATTATTACCTGCGTTTATGCTTAATTTGTACCGCAGCAAAAGTTAATTTGAACTAGAACTGATGTATACATATACTTATATATGGGTACAACAGGTATTTTGGTGTTTCTGATTCTGGTTCTCATCTGTTTGTCACCAGACAGGTAAATACCTGGATGACCGCTGAGGGGCGCCACGTATTTCAATTTGTAACGAAGGTTGTCGCTATTCAGGGGCTCCAATTTCATAACCTCAAAATGTTATAAATAAGTTTTTTTTCTAAAGAATCAATCGTCCCTGTCTATTTTCTATTTCCATCTTTATAAATAAGAAAGATGAATTCATCAACGTACAAGTTAGGTGTGCAATTATTAAAATGTTCTAAAACAAAGAGCAGTCTGCTGCTTCCAGTCAAGAATGCGCAAAAAATGTTAATGGCCCGAACTGTTTTGACAAGACCAAAAGAATTGGACGAAGCCAGAAGGCGAACAAAACAACGCGAAGAAGAAAACAAGCAAAAATATCAAAATCAATATAAAGACAGTTCAGAAGAAGAAGAAATTGGAGCATATGGATACTTTTTACTTGTATGAGATTTTCTTAATTTGTTCATTTTCAATGACATTTTGATTGAATTACCTTCTTTGATGCAATCAACATTTGTGTCTATTCATATGTTTTAGTGTATACCAGTTATAACATTTGGACTTGGTACATGGCAGGTATATAGAAGGCAGTGGAAGTTAGATGTCATTAAGGATCTAGGAAGCAGATTGTCAAGGGAACCAGTGGAGTTGCCAGAAAAGTAGATTTTGATACCTTTTGCACTTTAAACAAAAGTCTGACAAATGATTTTCATTCAAGTTTTTTTATTTCCATTTATTTTTCAGTCTTGATGATTTAGCCAAATTGGAATATTGCCCAATTAAAGTGAGGGGAGAGTTTTTATACGAGAATGAATTTGTTATTGGACCCAGGAGTTTAATTGTTGATGGACATGGAGCAAATGAAGGGAAAGGAAATTTAATATCAAATAGCAGTATGAACAGAGGATACACTGTTATTACCCCATTCAAAGTAGAAGATAGAGAGTGAGTATCAATACTTTTGTTAAAATTGATGCATCTATAACAATGTTTTGTACATTTTAAAACACTTTATAATTTTCAGCTTGACTATCCTTGTAAATAGAGGATGGTTGCCAAACAAATATAAAAATCCAGAAGAAAGGAAGAACTGCCAAGTAGAAGGAACGGTGGAAATAACTGGAATAAACAGACTTACTGAAAAAAGACCACAGTTTGTCCCGAAAAATGAACCTGAAAAGGGTGCATGGCATTACAGGTTAGTCATTTAGTACCAAAACAAAATTTGTCTCATGTTAGAGCTGAATGTTAATAGACGATTTTTCTTTTTGTATCCAGGGATGTCATACAAATGGCAGAATATGCTAATACAGAACCAATTTTCTTGGATATGTTAGAATCTTATCCTAGTCCAAATATGCCAATCGCAGGCCAAACCAGGCTAAACATTCGAAACGAACATTTGAGTTACATTGTGACATGGTATGGACTGTCAGCTTTGACAGGATGGTACTGGTTTAGGATGTTTATACAAAAGAGACCCATCTTTTAAACTTTGTTCAACCTTTCACCGTATCAAGAGAACTCAATGTAAAATAATTTGTATTATAATTAATCATAACTGAAATTTTTTTTAATTCATATAAAATCATATATATATATATAGATGTGTTAATTTAGTATGTACATAAATAAAATTACATCTACATGTGAAATTGGAATTATCACGAAGTTAAATACTTTCTCCCATAAAATTGCGCTTTCTTTTCAAAACCAACAGACTTAATCGGAGTATTCAATTTGTAAAATGGATTCATCGAGTACTGCAATTAAGAAATATCAATGTAGCGTTAATAATAGAAGTAACATAGCAAGTTGATGAGCTGAAGATAATTTACCTTGATATAAGTTTCGTACATCTCGTTGAAGAAGTTCTTGATCCCATCGTCGTTCTTACAATCGTGAACCATTATAAACCTTATGTGAGTGGCTGTGACAAAAGCACTGACAAACCATTGATTGAATTTATCAACAACTTTGAGATGCATGTTGGTAGTTTTCCAGACATGCTCATCCACCAAATCAAGAGCAGCATGAGCAATGAACTGACTCAGATGTGAATGATCCTCCTTCTGCAAATTTAAAATGTATTATAACAAAAATAAAAACGATCTTTATACACTCAAGTAGCTCCAAAATACCTTTGCATCCTTGTTAGAGTTGCTAAACTCGATTTCGAATAAGGGATTGTCCGCGTGTCCAACAATCGCAAAATAATAACTGGACGTCATGTTTTGACGTTTGTTGTTGTTCGCTCATCAGGAGTACACTATACTGTTTAGCCTCACCTAACTTAACCCGAGTATTCTCGCGACGACAGTAGCGCATCTGTCGTTCAGTCCGGACACTATATAACTCGCGAATTCGATTCGCGAATCTAACCAACGCTTGATAAAGGCGAATCAAAACACAAACTGTATAGGTATTGTTTGTGCGTGTCTTGGCAGCGTAAATAGACGCGTGTGTCCACACATGTTCGCGTCCGTATAATACACACACGCGTACACACGAGCTGCGTATAATTTTGAGACTCGTCGGCAAGCAAAACGTCCTCGAATTCTCAAAGTATAGCATATATAAGTAGTCAGTTATAATTTTTGGCGACCCCTTGCCGACCTTCGCCGTATAACTCGAGTCTCATTTTCTCAGAGGACAAGAGCAGCTCTATCTCCCGTCTTCTAGCTCCGAAACGTATTCCTGCGAGCTTCCTTCTAACAGCCAGTGCATTGTACGCAGGAGTATAAGTAATATAATATACAGAAAAAGCCGAAGATGTTGACTGTCGACGACAGGAAGGTAAGCCGTTCTTCTGAAACGCGAAACTGGCTTTTAATATCGTTTCATTGGCGGCTTCATCTGCTCGACTGAACTTGAAACTGCGATAAGATATAGACTGAACGTTTCTGTTATCGCTTTCCCATTTTTTATCCCTCTCTCTCGTCGTTATTTAATACTTAATCATCTTTGCTCGAATTCTACAAGTGCTTTTCCGTTTCGGCGGTTTTCACGTGATTTTCCACCCGGGCAGTCATATGGTGTAGTTTTAAGGTTAAGGACGGTGAAGTCTGTATAAGGGATATGATCATGCAGCAGCGGGTTGCCATTAGATATACTTATTCGTATTAGAAACGTCGGAATATACCGCTTGCGCGTATCGCTGTTCGTTTAAGTTTCAAATAAAAAAAATGCTATTAATTGCCAACAGTTTACGACGGTTTAATAATGCGTTTGCAGAAATCGTTGACCTTTGTCTTACTTCTTTCCAATCACACTTTATTAATTTGACTCATCGCGAGTTCTGCTGTTTACGTTATACACAAAAGGACGATCAATTTCAATATGATTTTATAAAGTCAATTTTTCAAAGTTCAAAAACGCGATTATACTTAAGCATATGTCACGCCGATAATTTACGTCTTATCGTATTTCACCTTGGTTTACAATATCCAGTATAATTTAACACCAATAGTCGGAGCTGTACGTATCTTTCACAAAAAAGCCAACAATCACGATACGAGACAGTGTTCTCTCGCCTTCTATTTTTACACGCGCAAATTAGATGTCAAATTCTTAATATAGCCCATCATATTAGAGCGTCTCATCATCCGATTAAAAAAAAAACATCGTATCATGGGATATAAGACAACACCCGAAAGTTCCATTCATGTGGAGCGTGATGCCGGTGTGATTAAATTAAATTTCCAACTCGGCCTTCGCACGAGATAAACCCCTCAATTTTTTGCTCGTCATAAAACCGCCCAATTTCCAAGCTTTCCAGCCGTCAGCCAAAAAAGTGCAACAGGTATAAGTGGACGGACGCGATTTATCCTTGCTAAATATTAGCGGCGAATCGTGACTTGAGGCGCTCTCTCGCACACACACACACACACGTCTCTCCAGCAGCAGCAGCAGCAGCAGCAGCTCGTCTTATAACATATATGTATATAACCGCGACTATACAGTCCTCCCCCTCCGCTCGAGCGCGATCCGCATCCGATCCGATAGCTCGTCGCACGCGCGCAACACGACGACTCGTTCCGGCTGAGCCACGCGCTCGCAGTCGCGTATCAGCCAAACCAGAACCAACTTTATTTTCCGTGTGTGCGTGTGACGATCTCGATTTTGAGCGATTCTTCGCAGATGCGCTTCTCTCACTCGTTCTTCTAACTGCGCGCCTTTTATTCTCTCTGTCTCTGTGCCATAATACACATACAATATTACATATAGCTGCAGGAAGTCGAATATTCGACATGGATTATCTACTCAACAGCGTCTACGTAAGTCTCTTAATATATATTTTTCGCCGGCGGTTTAACTTTGTCATTCGCTCTATATGGGGGAACAGTTCGAATTCGCTATTCACAATATATCTGTTTTCAACCTCGGCTTCTTCTACTCCGCTCTGCACCTTTTAAATACCGGTTCTGCTATATATTACCTATATGTTTTCATCCAGCACATGTAAACAAAGCCAATAGCTCAAGGTTTACATCTGTACATTGTAGAGTCAGTGCGTGTGTGTTTCCTCATTGCGAGTTAAAGAACAATTTTTACGTTGATTCGTGTGGCGTTTTTACGATTTTTCAAATTGACCGTTTTCACTCGCGAGAGAGAAATTTTTAAATGCTCTATCTTATCGCATCTCGCGCAGCGCAGGCTGCGATACTTAGAACGTTATAAAACGCCTTAATTGACTTAAAATTACAATTAAGCCATATCATTCATCATCGGCGTCTATCGAGTCATTCCAAATCTTCCATTACGAACACGAAAACTATGAGGAAGTTTGTTTGAGAAAAAAATTATTGACGAAGCTTGCGTATATGTCTATACACGCGTTTATGATATAGATACAGATGCTGTAAATGAGCTTCGTTATAATCGGGACGGAGAGCCGATAACTGATTGCATAAGCTCACTTCGAGTAAAATTGTTCCATCTAATGGTGACAATTAAGTTATATTTTTTTTTTATAAGCGCCAATGACTCTGCCCTCAGCACGAGAGAACGCCTTATCCGTGATGTAAAATTGCTATAACAGCGATTATTATAAAAGAAAAGACTGTATTTTGAGAGTCACACTTCACTAAGACTATAGTACGTGTTTACAATAATTATCACTGCGCAGCTGCTATTTTTATCGGCCTATCATTTCGTGATAATTCAAAATCCAAGCAGTACCATATATACGATAAGTATATGGAAAACAGAGTTAGGAATTAATAACAAGAAATTACGAGTTGAATAAAAACAAAGGATTGGCTATCTCCAATGTTGACGGCTTCGTTTGTAAAAGTCGAGTAATAACGATGATAAATTTTCTTTACTATGAAAAAGCAAGTCTACCAATTAAATTTTCCACTCCTGGTGATAACCCCGGCATCACTGCGCGGTATTTAGAGATTCTTTACGAAGAAGTCGGTCGCTCTACAACGTTTATCTCGAATATTTGAAAATTCAAATATAAAAAAAATTCTTTTAAAAATTTTACTCATCACATATAACTGTGATTGCAGGCCAGAGGTCACCAGCGCAGTCCGTCGGATACACAGGCTTTCAAAGAAAGAACAAAGCGAGATGCTCTCATTGATCTGGAGACTGAGCTGAGCAAAATTTCAGCCTCTGCTACTAACCCACTCGAGAAGGAAGCCATTGAACAACAGAATGATGGGTTTAAGCGACTTTTCGAGAGGTTCCTGGAAGAAGATGGACCTTCACTCAACTGGGACCAAATTCAAAAACTGCCGGAGGGAGCAGTAAGTTTGCTCGTTATCGTCGTTATTATCGTCGTCGAGTCATTAATTTAATTTTCTTTTGCCAGATCAAAAACTACGACAATCTCCAAGACCCGGGAACGGAGGAGATCAAACATTTGCTGAGCAAATTGGTCGTCGTCAAATTGAATGGTGGTCTTGGAACGAGTATGGGTTGCCACGGACCAAAATCCGTCATTTCTGTTCGTAATGGCCTTACGTTTTTGGACTTGACCGTTCAACAATTGGAGGCAAGTGTTTTAAATTTCAAATTACACAGTCGTAATGTTTGTTACATCATGTGTTAAAGTATTAAAGTGCCATGAAAAAATTTTAGAATTTGAACAAAACCTACGGATCCAACGTGCCTCTAGTCTTAATGAATTCGTTCAATACGGATGATGATACGCAAAAGATCATCAGGAAGTACAAAGGAATCGATGTTGAAATTCACACATTCAATCAAAGCTGCTATCCTCGTATTAATAAGGAATCTCTGTTGCCAATCGCCAAACACTGTAAAATACACGACGACATGGAATCGTATGCATCCAATTTTTTAATACGAATTTTTAAAATAAGAAAACGTTTATCATGTACTAATTTGTGAAATTCTGTTATCAGTTGGTACCCTCCTGGACACGGAGATTTTTACGAGAGTTTCCGGAATTCAGGTTTACTAAAATTATTCCTGAGTCAAGTAAGTTAAAGAATTTTGTCGTAGGAAAATGCGAATTTTACAAATTTTATTCGAATTGGCTAAATTATTTATCTTTTTAATAGGGACGCCAATATTGTTTTATTTCGAACATCGACAATTTAGGAGCTACAGTTGATTTGAGAGTTTTGAGGCTACTCTTAGGACCGGAAAATACTGCAAAAATTGAATTTCTTATGGAAGTAACAGATAAAACGAGAGCGGACGTCAAGGTAAGCAATTTTACCATCTTTGTCAATTAGTAACGAATGTAAGAAAATTAATTTTTATTGAATGTTTACAGGGTGGCACACTAATTCAGTATGAAGATAAACTTCGACTGCTTGAAATAGCACAAGTTCCCAAAGAACACGTTGAAGACTTTAAATCTGTGAAGACGTTCAAATATTTCAATACAAATAATTTATGGATAAAACTCGAAGGTAAGATAATTTATGCTGTTATTAGCATACGTATATATTTTAACCAAAGCAATGTTATTCTTCAAAGATGTCACACTTGAAATGTTAATTTTCAGCTATTGAAAGAGTTCTCGGTGGCGATGGACTTCAGTTGGAAATCATTGTAAATAATAAAACTTTTGAAAACGGTTTAAACGTAATTCAACTAGAAACTGCAGTAGGCGCAGCTATGAAAAATTTCAATGGAGCTTGTGGTTAGTAAAAAAAACTTTGATATCGTAAGATTTGATGCTCCGAACATTGTAACTAAACATTTTCTTCAAATCTTACAGGTATTCACGTACCACGTAGCAGATTTTTACCTGTCAAAAAGACCTCAGATTTGCTTCTCGTCATGAGTAATTTGTACATATTACGTAATGGTTTCTTATCAATGTCACCACAAAGGATGTTCCCGACCACGCCTCTTGTTAAACTTGGAGATAACCATTTCTCAAAGGTAATTTTTTAAATAAATTGTAAATGGATTATAAAGATAGGCACATACATAGTATAATGCAGATAAATAATTCAAAATTGATTTACAGGTCAAAGAATTTCTGAACAGATTTCCAACGATTCCTGACATTTTAGAACTGGATCACTTAACAGTTTCTGGTGATGTTACATTTGGCAGAAAAGTTACTCTAAAAGGAACTGTAATTATTATAGCAAATCAAGGAGAAAGGATAGATCTCCCATCAGGCACAATTTTAGAAAATAAGATCGTTTCTGGAAACTTGCGAATTTTAGATCATTGATTTGATTACATACGTGGATTTGTATTTATTGAAATTAGATGTCCATGTACGAAGTGCAATCGATTTACAAAAATTTTAACCGTACGGTGCAAGTGCTATGAAGTCGTGAACAATTTTATATATTTTAATTTATATTTATTTTAGTTTTTAAATTATTGAACATTTTAAGCCATTTAATTCCTTGTACTCGTACATGGAGTTAGTAAATTAGCGTTTAGGTATCTTTTATCTGATTTATGTTAAAATTTGTTGAATTTATTAATAAAAATAGACCAATTTATGGTATTACTATTTTACAAACCTCTTATAGTATTATATTATTTAAAAAAAGTGCATAAACCTTCGTATAAAAATCAATCATTGAACCAAGAAAAATTGTTCATCTAGGACCCTCAAATAAAGTGCATCCGGATAGCATTTTATGTTATGAAAAGGAGGAATTTGATTAGAAATTTTTATTAAGTAATATCAGAATAATGCAGTATCAGTGTAATTATTTTCGTTGCATATCAATATCGCTAATGCGTATTTCACAACATAATCTTAACAACTGTTCAAGATATGAGATCGTCCTAGACCCGTGACTTCATAGGCAAGCACTTAACTGCTTACTGGTCGTAATCCAGTAGTTAGATCAGTATTACTATCTAAATGACTTCCAAGAACGCCAGACTCTGGCCATGATATTCGTAACAAAGGATCTTCTGTTCCATTATTAGGAGTTTGGTTTCTGAGTGGTAACATTAAAAATCATATGATAGATTCGGAATTGCTGAACTAATATAAAGTAGAAAAGAACGTTACACCTATCCGTATTTTGCAAAATTTGTCATCAGTCTAACATATCTACTTACTGTTTTTTTAATTTCAGGATCTTATGGTAGACCAATATCAGACTAATATATACTTTTTCATTCCTAAAGGTTTATCAGAACTATTATTGATATCCTTATAATACGGCGTTTATCTATACCGGATGGGCAAAATTATTTTACAAAAAATCTAAACAAAAACATTTATTCTTGTAAACAGAGTATATTTAATGTTTTATCGAAAATAGTTTCTTACAATTAATTACAAATGCTTACATTAGCTAAATTACAAAACGGTATTAATATCCAATGTGAATGTTTGTATACAAACTATAGTTGAAACAGTAATTTTGATTCTCTTAAATATATACGAGCTTACTTGAGATATTTGTATAAATGCAGGTAAAAATAATATCATTTACTACAGATTGTTTCGAAACAGTTAGTTACGAAATTAATCACAATCCAGTTACTTATGTCTCTTGATGCAATTGATCACATCTTCGACATCTTCAGTTGAACCCAAGTATATGGGAGATCTTTGATGGATGTCTTTTGGCACTACATCTAAGATGTTAATTTCTCCATTAGATGCTAGTCCGCCAGCTTCCTTCACAATGTAGGCCATCGGAATACACTCGTACAACAAACGAAGCTACAAATATTCAGTAATCAAATTATTGACAAGGTTTAATTGAATGATTAATACACGATCGCAATAATACACTTACTTTGCCACTAGGATTGTCTTTTGTAGCGGGATACATGAAAATGCCTCCGTATTTAATTGTTCTGTGGACATCAGCTACCATGGATCCAACGTATCTGGCTCCATACGGCTTTCCAGATGACGGATTCTTTTTCAAATCAACATATTCCTTGATAGCTTTATCCCATGTTCTTTCGTTTCCTTCATTTATGCTGGAGAATGAAGGTAATGAATTGTGGATATCATCCATACAAATCAGATAAGAATTTTTTTAGACATTTTACCTGTATATTTTTCCTCTAGATGGTATCCTCATATTTTTCTCGGTAAGTATAAATTCACCAATAGCTGGATCGTAAGTAAATCCGTTTACTCCGTGGCCAATGGACAGCACCATCATGGTGGCTGATCCGTAAAGAGCGTAACCGGCAGCAACGAGATTCTTGCCTTGTTGAAGAGCATCAGCAACAGTTGGTGTCTTGCTCTCGTCTAATTTTTTGTAAATGCCAAAGATTGAGCCGACGGAGACCAGGCAATCGATGTTAGACGAACCGTCGAGCGGATCGAAACATACGATATATTTGCCGTGATTCTCTGTTTTAACCTCGATGGCCGTGGGATTCTCTTCAGAGACAAGTAGGCACGTCGTAAATGAGGATGTCAGCATATTAATGAATAGTTCGTTGCTCAGAACATCGAGTTTCTTGACTTCTTCGCCTTGAACATTTGTTGTGCCGGCAATTCCATACCTAGGTATTTCAAATTTATGATAATAACTCATATTTCATATTTTCTTTATTAGCCTACTCAAGAAATAAATAAGGATCAGAACAAACTTTTTCTCACAACACTGTAATTTCATACAGGTGTCGTGAAAAGATAACAACATAAAGATAAAATATTATTAAATTTTCACCATTATTACTTTTCCCTTTATCAGAAGAATCAAATTAATGCGTTGTAACGATAAAATACGATAACCTACTATAGCTGGAGAGATAAATGAAAAAATTTAAGACTAAGGGTCACAGTGCTTTGAAAAAGTACATGCCAGTTGCATCAATGATTATAATATTTCTTTTCACATTTAGTATAAAAAAATATCCATATATTATATCTTAGTTGATGAAAATAAAAGAGTGCTTTATATTTTCTGGAAAAGGCGAAAAAGTATGCCTAGTACTCATATGTATCAATTTTAAATAATTCTACAATCATCAGTTGTATTGTTACATGTTCATATGGCTTATAATTTGGACATCTACTATTTCCAAGACTTATATAAAAGAAGACCAACAGTACGTAAGTTTTCAAGGGATTGTTGAAAATTATTTATATTATGATAGAAATTTTATCACAAAGTATATTAGACAGCGTATCACATACTTATATTTAAAATAAACTAAAAGTGTATTGGTAATTTTTCTCTTATGATTCTAATTAGGATAATTAGTCTATATTCAATTATGATTCCTCAAATGAATTCTTACATAACAACGTTATAATTGCTATGTCTCTTCGTTGCGGCATACTATTTTTTATTTTGATATTTCTACACTTGCTAATAATCATAATATTATTTTAATATATTTTCTTTTTTTTAAATGTATGTATAGCTAATTACGCATATATGCCAGTTAAAATCTACCAAAAATCGGCAAAGAAGTAAATAACTCTGTTTTATTCTGAAGTCGCGGAAAAATTTCCAATGGCTCAATATAATAGATGTAGCAAAATATAGTGGCGGGATGTATTTTGACTCTATAACTTAGCGCTGGCCTTGAGATTTGTTCGCATAATTATAGAATATAGAGGAAACTAAAAAAAAAACAGCTTTTCGTATTAGGCTCGTGTTGGTGGTGACGCGTTATCATGAGACGTTATAAATATACCACAATACTATGAGATATACTAACAAATTAGCGATACCGGCTTTCCTCACAGCCGAGCTCACAGCTTTTACCGCTGTTTGAATGCTGTTGAGCAGTTGCGTCAGATCACCGGTGGCGCTGGGCACTTTACGCTGCTCTTCTAGCACGAAACGTGTCAGCGTCATGCAGTTCGAGTCAAAAGTATGGCCCTTCGACGACATGGTTGAGCCGGTTTTCTGCTTATATTATTAGCTTCTGTTCATCTGCAAAGCATCGTTTTAATACGCTATAGTTTGGCGATACAATGAATCATATTATGGACATATATTATAGTGTTTATAATACATGCGATAACGCGCTACATTGATACTAAAATCAGAGAGTGCATAAACAACAACAGTTTTATCGACTGAAAAACATGTTAGCTTCTCGACTTTTCGGATTTCGCAACAATACACTTAAATTCAAATGATATTTATTATTTTTAATTATTATCTTAATAAGTTCTGTATAAGCAATGAGACATATTGTCTTTTGTGCGTTTTAAAATACGGAAAAGCTAACATACATATGTTAAAAAATACTTTGTTTAATTGATTTAAAATTTGAAAATTCAGACGCATATACTGAAAAATAAACAGATACTAGTAGTAGAGTAGATTATAAACAGTAACAGCTACTCACCAAAACTTGATCTGGGGAGAGGAGGCACGGCCCAGCTGGTCCCGCGGGCACAAACTGAATGATTATAGCTCGATCTTGTTGTATTATGTTGCCGGTCGCGGAGATATGTTGCCGTGGGGTCAAAGTCGAAACTAAAAGTACCGTCACTTTCTTAGCGAGCCCGACAGCAGACGCTATACTCGTTCGATTACTCCCATCAGACGGTCCGGTAGCCGCTCTCTTATCTTCTGCCGGCATTCGACGCGGTCTCACTAACTATATATAACTACATGTATAGGCCATATCTTGCCCAATATCGCCGAGTCGAAAGTTCAGCGAAAAAAACTTCCATGAGAATACATGAGCAACCCCGCGTTTATTGACGCGAATATCGAGGCTTTAATTAGCTCATTTTTGAGTCATTCATTTTAAGATTACAACAATTATTCGTGTAATGTGGATTAGAATTCATAATACTGATATATCAGTTCTATTATATGCTTTTATGCTTCAAATTTTGGTATTATGTACGCATACCTTAGCAAGAATCTATATTCTGTCTCAAATAAGCTTTTTTAATGGATAAAATCCCATTGCTTATAATGACATTTATAATACCTAGATTTCCTTTCAATCAAGTAAGCGTTGTTTTTATCACTTATCGCGACTCTTTCTCAGAAAGATAAAAATAAGAATCAAAAGTCATGGATTGAAAAATTAATAATAAGCGCAGGAAATAGTAAAATGCAAACAACTACTATTAAGGGTCTTATTATGTGTACTGGTATTAAAAATTTAGCAATTATCTCGCTAAGTTAGTCTATTTTAGCGTGAACAATAGGATTACCGACATTTATATAATAGTTTTATATTAGATAAATTTATTACATATATTTTTGGTTGTTCGAGAAGTTAATATTTGGTCATTATCAGTTCGGTATTTAGGTTGCTGATTATTCTTGCAGTAGAAAAGATAATTAATTAATTAGATAAGATACATTGATCGAGATAACTAACAGAGAAATTCGATCTTTTTTTTTAATCACTGTCAGAACGTAGGCGGTTCCGCTACGTTCACGGTAGGCCTCGAAATTCAGCAGTCGACGTTAAAGTTTTCTCTTTATTAACAATGCTTTTAATAGTTTTGTAAATAATTGTTCGTATACTGAAGTAATTAATAATTTGAGATATAAACGAAATTTTAGTTATCAATTACATTATGTCGCTTCGCATCTGTCGATCTGTATGTGTTGCGTTTGGATTCATTCTGGCGGGAGTCGGTCTTTTATTGGGTTTCTATGTGTTCCCGTTACTCATTAATCAACAGATCGATGATGTAAGTAATATCAAAGAAACGATGGAACATAACAAAGTATATATTTTATCAAAATTAAATAAACATTTATAAAAGATTGGTTACTTGATGTATATCTGGTACACCAGAACGTCCGGGTGACCAATCTGACTCAACAATTTTTGGGGGCTTATTTCAAGATAGAACTATAAAGATTCCTTGAAGATTTTCCTATCATGGACCTTGGCAATTGAGATATCTACTTACAGTACATGGATAAAAGTTTAAAATTAAATATACACCCCGTTTATCAAGGCCCATGAACCGGATGAAATCCTTATGAAGATTTCTCAATTTTGTATCGAAAGAAGTCTCCAAAAAATGTTTGAGTAAGATTGGTCATCCGGAGACTATGGTCTTCCCTTATTAATGTACATTCAGTACATCTACCATATGGGGTAGAAAAATTTTAATTTATCTAACTCAAAAGTTTGTTAACTTATATAATAGGTTGTGCAATCATTGAGAGTTTCTATTATTTTATACTTTCAGACTATGAAATTAGTGAATGGAACTGAAGCATACGAAAGATGGGAAACACTTTCGATTCCAATACAATTCAAAGTTTATTTTTTTAATGTGTCTAATCCTGACGAGGTACAAAATGGGGCTAAACCAATTGTAACAGAAGTTGGCCCATACGTTTATAAGTAAGTTAATAGTATATATTTACTCATAATGTTAAGATTAGTAGCATTTTTTAAACATAAATTTATCTTTTTCAGTGAATATAGGCACAAATATGATATAACCGAAGATGAAAATGGTACTTTATCATATAATCAAACTCAATTATTTTCATTTAATCAGAATGCATCCAAATTTAACAAAGAAGATGATGTCATTACAGTTGCGCATTTGCCGTTGATGGTAATAAAAATGTTGATCGGTTTGTTCAACTTTTTGTGTACTTGTTTGAAGCTCGTAAATAAGAACTTCAGATTTATTAGAAAAGTTCCGAAGTACTGAATGTTATGTTTTGATATTATCAAATATCATGCACAAGAAATATTGGATTTGCAAGCTATTAGATAACATGTCATATATTTAAATAGTAATAATATTTATTCAAATTTTATTTTTTTAGGTTATAAGCACGATGGCAGAAAAGCGATTAGCGACTGGCATGCTAAATAGAGTCATCCCTCAGTTATTTGACAATCCGAAGAATGTATTTCTGACAACAACAGTCAGGAAGTTCTTATTCGATGGTATTAATATTGCTTGCGATAAAAAGGGTGGAATCGTTAAACTTATCTGTAAGCAAATAAGAGAAAGTGCTCCGGCCCAATTAAAAATACCAGATGAAGGCAAAGATGGTCCATTTGTATTTTCTTTATTGAGTTATGTATGTAATGCATATAGATGACAAATTAAGTGCTTATCCTTTTTTACAAAAGAAATATTATCTTTTTCAGAAAAATGATACCCACGATGGTAGGTACAAAGTCAGTAGCGGCGTTAAAGATATTAATACTTTAGGAGAAATTTATGAGTGGAATAACTCATCGAAACTCGATGTATGGCAACCTAACGGTACCTGCAATGACATTTATGGCACTGATACAACAATTTTCCCACCACATCGAACTCAGCTTTCAAAAGTTAACGTCTTTCAATCGGACATTTGCAGGTAGATGTTGCAATGCACTTAATTTATTTATGTTACATTCCATGATATTTAAAATAATTTATTAATATCAAATTTTAGAACGGTAAATCTACATTATAATAACGACACTGAATATAAAAATATCAAAGGTATGAAATTCGTAGTAGAAAGAGACATGCTACTGTCAGGGGCAAATTATTCGGCGAATCAATGTTATTGTTCAAACAAGACAAAAGGAATAACTGGTGAAGACGGTTGTCTACTTGATGGTGCTTTAGAATTATATGATTGTCAAAGTAAGATTAAGTATATTTATATAACATTTTCCAATAGTATTTTATATTTTAAATTATTAATATAATATTGCTATATCTGAAATCATTGCCTTTCAGATGTACCGATTGTTATTACATTTCCACATTTTTATTTGGCACATGAAAAGTATCAGAACAGTGTTGATGGTCTTAAACCTAATAAATCCAAGCATGAAATCTTTATTGAGTTCGATCCCGTAAGTAACATAATTATTTCTATTTACAAAAAAAATGTATTATTTGTTTAAACTTCAAATTCTTTTATACACATAAAATTCATGGTAGGTGATTCATAGGTAAAACAGATTTCTGTGTTGTCAGTAATACAGCTTCCTATCTTAATTCTTTAGTTACCATCGCGTTTTTGTTGATTTTACCTGCCATCTACAGGGGATTACAAAAATTAAAACAAGAATTTTTCTTCGCATCTTTATCATAATGCAAACGCTGACTTTTCCTTTTATTCAAATATGATTCAATGTTTATTTAATTGCTAATTATAAAAGAATTTCATTGAGGATAATGTAAACAATTATTTTCTAGAAAAGTGGTACCGTTTTAAGAGGAAGCAAAAGAGTACAATTCAACATTTTCTACCGCCCAATCAGTGGCATCGACTTGACAAATAAGTTAACTGAGTCTTTAATGCCAGTATTTTGGATTGACGAGGTACGCAATATTTTTTTAAAACAAATTTTCATTAATTTACAAATACTCATCCGTCATACAAACTTTTACAGGGAGTCGAATTAGATGATCCTAACATTAATTTACTTTACGATAGCCTTTTCTACCCTATGAAGATTCTAGATGGAGTTTATTGGGCATTATTTGGCCTCGGCTTAGCTATTGGCCTCATTGGCATGGTTTGGTGCATGTTGTTTGCGCATAAACCAAAACATTTGTTTTAAAAGAAAAAAAACTTTTTTTATAAAAGTGTATTTTGTATAGAATATATTGTGTAAATTATTTTACAAACTTTTTTGAATGTTATATGTATTGATACAATATTTAGTAATATTCTAATAGATGCTTCAAACAATATATTGATTGCGAATCATGACAGGCTGCTGTTAACTAAAAAATTTAATAAATGTTTTAAATTAAATATGACACAAAAATTTGTCAAAATATGTCATTCGCACACCACGAACATATGCGTCAGATATATGCTTTAAATTTATTTATACATTATTCATATATTCATAACAAAATGATAATAACTGTAACTGTTTGTATAAATTCAACACTTTTATACACGTGTAATCTCGAGTTTTTGTCAAGATTTTAGCTGTGTAGATGAATTTACGCCTTTTATTCAACAGTTAGTACATAATAAACTCTATTGTCGGATAAGAAAGAATATGTTCCTATCTTCAAATTGTATTACAGGCCTTGAGCTTCAGCAGCTATAAGTAGTTACTTGCCAAATTGTAATGTGCTTTAGTATACAAGCACTCATTCTTTGTAGCATAAAATTTTCCACTTTATTAGATTGTTACTTTAACAGGTCCACTGTTCTAGGTCGTATTTGCTTAGTGTAATTTGCTGTGCTGTTAAATTTCTTAATTCGGCCAATGAACTTTAGAACAAACCATGGCAATCTTAGATCCTTGTGGTAACTTTTGCATTTTTGATAGTTTTTTATGGTAAATTTAACAGGATTTTGGAAAGAATCAGTAAAATCTTAATCTTTTGTTCTCTTTTTTGCTAATTTGTATTAATGTCGCAAAATGACTGAACTAGATAAATCGATAGATGGATACGATTCGTATAGATAGAGACATTTATATTGCTCCTATGTTCTCTCCCTTAGCATACATTACACAATATTAGTCTATATTATACGATGTACTGCGATATATACGGGTATTGCTTCAAATGTAATTTGCTGTGAATCACAAAAGTATAGTGTTGACATATTCTTAGGTAAAGATGTTTAAATTTTCCACTCGTATTTTTGATACGTTATGTATATTTTGGATTTTTCACAGAGAACGCAAGCTTTAAAAACCGATTAAATTGTATATTGATTAGAAGCTGTTTCGACAAAATTTTGATGGTGAAACAGGTGACCGCAAAATGTCAATGGTTTGCGGCCGTGAATCGTAATGACCTGTATTAAGGCAAAAGTAAAGCTATCACGATTTTCAACCAAACTGAAAGTATTTACTGAAAATTTATAGTATCAATAATATATCGAAATATAAATAAGCCTAAATAAATTTTTTACGAATTTTGTGACCATTTTTTAAATAAAAAGTACTACAAAACTTATATTTTTGCTAGTTAATGCAAGATATGCATTTATTACATCAGGCACCTTGGTAGAAATATTTATGGTCTGTACTTGCAAGTCAACGAACTTGAATACATTTGGGCTCACTAGCCTTTGCTTAGGATTTCTACACATACCACAGAAAAGGATAAAATTGTTCAAACATTGCACCTGGATAGTTTCCAAAAGTACTATATTTCTTACAGCGATTTAAGCTGGTTCTAAACATTGATACAAAGAATTTCCACAGTTGAATAAAATTGAAAATTCCGTCAAGTGAAAAACGAGAGTAAACATTAGTCTCAGTCAAATGAGTCAAGGATACGCATTACTTGTTTGATCCTCCTTGGACCACTTTCTCCGCGTTGTACAGCCGTGAAAATAAGGAAAATGTTGTTTGACGAAAAGCCTTACAAGCTTTATCGAAAGTGATTAGGCGGCGGCGTTTCCAGTTTATCAATAGATATGCAATCACAATGTTTCTTACACGATTCGCCTTGATTATTATTGACACAAATACTTGAGATAAAGGCGAGTGCGACTGCGTCAGTAAATGATCCTATTCCTCTATGTACATATACTCGTACAATTTCACAGTTAATCCATCAGACGGGTTCAATGAATTCATTACATCTGAGCAGAAATCGAGCAGGCTCTATTCCAAAACTAATAAGCCAAGCTTACCTAATCACAAGCTCATAAATGAAATTAACGATTCCACGCCAGTAGTAGGCGGACGTATGCGAGCAGCCTGGATAATGTGTTCTGGGGGGAAGAAAAAGAGCAACGCACTATACTGCCAATCGGCAATTGCATAAATGCTTGCGCGCCGGAAGCGTAAATTCTCCAGGAGGTGTATGGGACCTTGAGGGCGCCAAAAGTCAAGGCTCGAATACGAGGAAGTGGCTGCAGCGAAAAGGAACGTCAAGAGAGCGAAAAATGTCGGTGAAAAGTATATAATATACAGGGGGAGAAAAGTTACGGTTGTGTCTCCGCTTCGGTGCGATCGACCAGCGACAAAGTGAAAGGATAAAGGAACGTCAGATGCAAAGCGCGCGCGTGCACGTTTTTCTGCATTATCAAGCTCAAGGTTGCAACTGAAACTGCATATCGATCCGTGTGTGAATTATTATGTCGTGTACGGGCATTTGTTCAGTAACAGTAAAACATTTGAGGAAAAAAAAGATCGCGATTAGATAACAGATCCTTGCGATTCCGTAAACACTCGTAATATACATGCGCGCTTTCAAGTTTGAAAAGAAAAAAAATCGTTGTAATTTATACGTAATTCGCAACTTATAGATTATTCATATAGAGATCGCGGTAAGCAATACTGCACATCGTGCAACTTATCGCGTGAAAGGGCCACTAATGAAAACGAATCGATTGGGTGTGTGTATACAGAAAAGTACGATCGAAGTAATTAAAAAATCGTCGCGTGGAAATTCTTTTACACGTCGAAGCTGAATATTAATGCAAGACAGCAAGAGATATATAGCGTTGAATTTATCTTAAAAACTACTACGAGCGTGGAACATTTCGAATCACGGAAAAATTTAATCAAACACGGTGAAAACGATAATATACCAGCCGAGCAACGTTATTAAGACAATTTTACCGGGAAATTTCCCCGTTGGTATACAACGACTTCAAGTGTCATCCAGAAGAAAACAAATCGCAGAGAGAGAGAGAGAGCGCGAACGTGGGAGACCACCAGTATAAAAGTGACGAAAAAAAAGTATGATAGACGAGCTAACGTCAGCACGGGTAAGTGAAAGATTGCCAAAATACTCGATGGGAATCATGCGTACCAGCGGAATACCCAATTACGCTCACGGAGTCACGGGCGATCATATATATATACATGTATATACGCTTCGCGGCAATGAACGAACGAGCCAACGAGCAGCAGCAGCAGCAGTAGACAAGGTATACACATTGTACACGCGGTGGTGGCACGAACCGCGTCCCGCGTGGCGCTGTATAAATAATACTTGTCGCGCGATGCCGCGAACAGTCTACTTACAACTGGCACACCTGTTGCACCATTGCCCGCCTCTCACGACTGGCTCGTTACCGTTTTTTCTTCTTCTGCTTTTTCTAGTCGCGCTGCACTAGGCTACTACTCCTTTCCGTTTTACCGAGCAAGACTTTTTCTGCGGAATCGACGAGAGAGAGAGAGAGAGACCTGAACCGGGTTCAGAGAGAAAAATACTGTGGCATCGATACTCCTATTTTTTCTTCCGATACATCATCGAGACCTTGGGACGAGAGAATGTCACACGATAATTACGGATTTACCGGCAGTACGGTGAGTTGTTGTCATTTGTTTTTATTATTATTATTTTTTTTTTATTTTTATTGCGATTTTCCACTGTCCTCCCTTTTCCGAGGAACTCGTTATCGTGGAAAAAAAGGGTCTGGCAAACATCGCGGGTTTAATTTGGCGATAAGACGCTCTTGAGGCCGGTATCGTTATTGTCTTTTAAGTTGTGGACTGACGTCGATAAAGAGCGAAAATTTTTATTGATTGGCATTGATAGTCGTCAGGATGTTATCGCTTTTAATAAGTTAGTCGCTTCGAGTACTGCGACGCCGTGTGTGTGTATAATCTAATAAGGCGCAAGCAATAGTTGATTATTGCAAATTACAGGACACATAAGGCGAAATTGATTTCTCTCGATAAATCGGCATTGCAAAAACGTCGCGGAGAAAAAGAAGTCTTATTTGGACGGGATTAGAGATATGCAGCTTTGCTTAATTGAATCGACCTCAAACCTCAAAAAGTGCTAACTAGCTCGAATACTCTTCCGGTCGCTATTTGCAGATCAATTGCTGTTAATCAATCGGTTTGTTTATGTACAATTAAAATCGGCGACAGTTTAACCGAGTCGCGGTGACATTTTTTTCCTTATTTTGAAAAATACGCGAGTGAAAATAAGCTCTTTTTGGACTCGATAACAACCGGTATTGCACTCGATCAATGATAACCGTATTCTTGTTGAAAAATGTATATTAGAAATAAACAGTTGTTCGATACCCGAGAAATTTGTTTAGAATTACTGAGAAAACGTGGACGCGTTATTCGTAAGAATAATTTTGGAAAATTCTAGAAATCGTCTATTGACATTACTACTAATATAAGTATGAAGAATAAAATTCTTTATCTGCAGAAAAAATATTGGGACATTCCAAAGTTTCCATATTGGCACGTACTGCTAAAAAAATATTGACGTATATTAAATAAACGCTACTGGTCTCGGATGAATTTGAATGACGAATCGTCGGAAAAATATGAAAAGTTGTTTTCTGCGGGTGTATAACGTTGTATGTTTAAAACCCGACTTATCTCTCGATGTATATATAAGCAGGTGTAAATGGGTGGAATTTTTTTCAGCTGAAAGAATGCAATTAAGAGCATACGCGAGACATAAGTAGCTATCTATATATATATATAGAGTGCGTACAACAGGTGCCGAAACGTCAATGATTGATGAACATAACTCACACTTTTTTTCAAACTTTCCACGGAGCCGCGGTTCACATGAATTAACGTCGGCAAACATGAATTTTTAGTTCAAATGCTCGCCTTTCCTTATCCGCCGGGTTCTCATCATCACCGGTAAGCGTTATACTGCGAAATCCAAACAACTAAATCTAAGATTTCATTCTTACATTCTTTCAGTATGATCTCACTCGCTGCAGCGAGACGCGTTATGTATATTAATCTTTTGTCACACCGCGATGAGCTCAATGAATTTTCCGAGTAAAAATCAAAATCGTTGATGCAGAAAACGGAAGACCGCTATCGTAAAAGAAAACATTAACGGTTAAATGACGCTCGCAACAATAACTCATTGCAGATAAAAAAATGAAAAATAATTCATGGAACCGGAAGCCGATTGTAAAAAAAAAAAAAATATTTTTCGCAAACGAGCGCACCTATAGTGTTTGCAAGTATCGCAAGGTCGTGTAACAGGTCATAAAGACGTAAATATTGAGACAGTGCAGTCGGGTATCGAAAAATTAAGTCATTAAAAAAGATCCATTAAAAAATAGCACGCACATTGCGCAACGAGATCTAATGTCGCGCGCGCACATATACGGCCGATGCTCACGAGTGTCAGTAGGGGATTTATATACACCAAAGCGTATATCGAAGATGCATTCTTTACGCGCGCGAATTCGCGCGCATAAAAACACGTAGTATAGTAATAGTACACGCTCTGCGGCATACACGCATAATTATGCAGCTTAGAGAGACGTGGGATTTTTCCTTCTCGGAATAAAAGCGTTTCGCGTTCCTGTCTAATTGGGCACTCGCGTGTTTTGCGTTATCCTTTTTTTTTTCCTTTTGCCTCGTGCAAGTGCGATCCTATCGATCTGATTGACGGACGCAGTTGGACTTTTCATTGCGGGAACACGTGTGTATATGGACGCGACAGTAGAAGCTATTTCAAATGCACGTGTGCCTTGTGTAGATAACAGGGTATATATGTATATATGAGGAGAACAAAATTTCCACTGTCAATGCTTATTTTATTCGCGACTAATACTTGCTGTTTTTAATGAATCGATCGATAATAACAAAAATATTTCTCGTACTTTCACGGTAAACAGCGCGAGACGCAAACAACAAGTACTCGCTAATAGAAATTTTTCAATTAATTAGCTCTCTTAATTTTGAAGTGATATGATCGATATAGCATATATATATCGTTAGCTGTTATGCTGAATTATATAAGTCGTGCGAATACATGAAAAGAACAATTTAACCATAGCATTGTACGTTTAGCTCACGGCGCGGATGCAATTGGTTTACACAATGGAGAAACCGGCTTCAAGGTAGTGGACGAATCTTTTAGTCATGTTTTTAGTGTCAGGATAGTTAGCAATAATGATCAATAAAAAATCCGGTTAGTGTCAGGACAAAAAACCATAGCTCAAAGAAATCGTGTAATCCCGCGTGAGTTTCGCAAGGAGAAACCAGTGAACCTTTAAACGGGTTTTTGTTCTATATCCTTAACATTAATCATTCGCTATACACTCCTGGATTTAACCAAGCTTTGACAGACAGATTTGGAAATTGAAATTTATTATTTTGCAGTTAATGCACTCTGACGCTAGTATTGACGTTTATATACGCGCGGCTTTTGTGCCATAAATCATAATTTTAAAAAGTGAATATAATTATTGTATCAAGACACAGCATGAATTATCAGGCAATATATCCAAATAACTTAATCACAGGATTACAACAACGAAATAAAAGTATTTTTTTATTTTCCATCAGATACCATTGTCTTATTCAGTTGCATGGACTCATCGTATCTGTGACAAAAGAAAAAAATATTCCACTTGTTGCATATATCCCCGGCTTAACCTGATCCAAATACAAACAGGCAATATAGTATAATAACATTCGGATTGTTAAAAAATTACGTCAACATCCTTTCTTGCGCTAATTTCATTCAAAGACTAACAATTTTCGCTCACTTAAAACACTGTTAATACATTAAAAAAAAAAAAGAAAAGAAAAAGATGTTGAGATTGTTGTCAAGCTCATATATATGAGTACTTGTGATAATTGGAGATTCAAAAATTATCAACGCTTTGCTACAATCTCAATCGATCGATCTATACGTCTTTTTCTTATGGGCGAAATTATCAAGAATCATACATGATCGCGTGTCAGATTAAAATAAGACTGTCTGGGTGGGATTTTCGAATGGAATTTAACTTTTTGGAAAAAACTAGAGTTCACTTTAAAGATATGAGGAAAGTGGCGCTACGAGGCAGAAAAATTTCGATAATCTAGGTAAAGTAAACAGAATTTTCAGAACAGCCGCTGATAAAGGTATTTAGAAATCAAAGCAGGCATTAAGTTATTATGAGAATAAAGAAGAATAAAGGGAGATAAAGCCGCGGAGAAAAGAGATAAACCGCGCGAGTCGTCTCGGTATTCTGAGCAGAGGAATTCTCGGATGGCGATCAAAACGCAAGCTTCGCAGATAAGTCGCAAGGACGTGCGTCCCTAGAATCACGTGTTGCACAGTGTACATTATAATAACAGTCATCGGGAGTAGCGTTTGTTTTGATTTTATGCTAAAAGGTGTAACCCAAAAAAATAGGAAAGGTTATCTTCAGAGAAATCAGGAGTTACGTACATCTCGACGGGAGTTATCTCCAATTCCTTTATCATATTTTTTGTCAAATATATAGTGATTCAAAAAGCGAATAATCGATATCACAAGTGTTTTGATCGAAAGTGATTCACGCAGATAACGCAAACACGATATGAAATAACACCCGAGGCTGGAAAACTTATGAAATTGGAATTTTTCACACGTGTTACTTGACGGAGATAAGAAAGTTCATGATTGACCAGAAATTCCAAGTCTATTGAACTTAAATCAACTGAGGCATAATAATTGCCGTGTATAAATTAAAACTTTCTGTAATGTGTATTATTAAGCAGCTGATGATATCATTATTTTTTTCCATTGACTTATCAGTCATAAAACTGATGTCTACCTCGTCGTCTGCACTTGCGCATATCTATGTAACAATACAATATACATTGCAAATATTTTTGAACGGAATCATACCTTTTCTCAAAGTCTGCTGAGATTACAGAAAACAAGTGATACTCAAAGCTGTTATTCCTACTGATTTCTACTGCATTTTAAAGATTTAAAGGTTTAAAATTCATTATAAGAAACTCCTTCTTTCATCCAAGACATTCATTTGTTCGCGCGAGAATCGTTGAATAAATTAACACACAGTTGCAATCTAATGCTTAGCGGATAACGTTACGCTTTGACTCTCAAGTCTCGCGCACCGTCTCATTGCTCACACTTTTTCATACGTATACAACTATACATACTCGCTTGGTCTCACTTACTCATTTTTTGAGCTTGTGAGGTTGTATGTACCAACCTAACGCCTATTAACTTTACCGCTTAAACATATAAAGTAAGTTAAATGCAGTGACAAATAAATAATAATGAAGTCGGTAAAAATTTAGTTATAATGCGAGGAAATTTTTTTGTTCATAATAACGTTTACGATTTCAAGGTAATCCTGATGTGATTCTCGTCGTTGTTAATTAAATATTCAGAGTGTCGTAACACATAAGGTGCATTTGACGCGATTGAAAATTGCAAACAACCGTTCTATATAAAATCACATTCAAAAGCTGAAGATCATAACGAGAATCGTAAAATGATGTTAAACGCTTTAAGAATAGCCGTTAAGAAACATATGTCTCTTAATAAATATTTATTATTTGCATACGAATGAAATGACAGCAGCAATATACGTATCCCGTGCATACCTTTTACTACATATTTTTTATAGACTCTATTATATTTGCATATTGAGAATATTGTCTGAGGTAAAAAGACTGACGAGAGAAAGAGAATTTCTCTACTATAACCTCCGAATCTTTAAGCTTATACTGATAAAAGATTATTGCACTCGTAGACGAGTCTATACACATATTTTCCTTTATTGCAGTGCAAAGCTGTTTATCGAGAGATTATTGTTCCTTGAATCAAGTTTCGACTTATTTCGTTAGTTAATTTTATGATTGTTGACCATAACTGAGTTCTAAAGATATAGCTACGCATATATTTGAAGATGTTCTTAATTATAGACTTTCAAATTTTAATTCAATAACGTAGTATCTGGGGTCAAAATGCGTAGGTAAAAGATTTACACCTGCATTTCCCACGAATTTTAAAATTAGCTTCGAGCTTTGTATTGCCAGTAAAATGCAAAACTACCATTATACCATTAAAAAAAACGTTGCATAATCTATATAGTCTAGGCCAGTAGTCCCGCGCTAAAAATGAAACAATTAACATTGTGCTAGATTAAAAAAAACCGATAACAAAATAGCTGAAGCGTAGTGCGTCAAAAGAATTCGCAATTATTATAATAGTGAAGTAATTTTGCGACGTTTATTTATAAGTTATCGTTTTTTCTTGCAGGATGGAATCGATCCGAAAAGGCAACATCCATTCGACAACAATGGAAGCAAGTGAGTATTGATTTTTACAAAATTTACAAAATGGAAAGCGGAAATAAGTCGAAAATAACGCGTGTGTGTGTATGTGCGTCCTTGTAGGTACACGGCGAAGGACAACGCAAACAGCTTTAGCGTTGTCGAGCTTGAGGACAAGAGAAAAATCGCCAAGGAATTAGAAGGGGACTACGATCCGTACAAGCATCGAGAAGTTCAACACCCGACGACGTAAGTTCAATGCGACGATTTGATATATGTGTATAATATATATTCTTTGTGTTCGGACTTGCTTACCAATTACTTTAATATGAATTGCTATATCGATATACAATAACGTGTAAAACAATAAGGATGTGAAACTCGTCAACACGTATATACGAGGTCGATATATGATAATATACAGCTGCTACATGTTTTCGGTGCACATGATTGTTGTGTATGCATTAGATTATTACGAGCTCATAAAAAGTCGGAACACGAACAAACAAACAAACAGAAAACAAAAACAAGTGAGCCCGCGCGATGATGAGCGATTAAAAGATAATTTCGCGATTAAGTTCATGTAACGTCAGATGTAATAAGACGTGCATTATATCTTATTCGCGTCTACTTTCACATCGCTTACATAAAACTCGGCTACTCCCCTACTGCTCTACAGCTCTATACTTTCTTCGCTAACTGTACCAGAGTAGACTGCTTTTAATTGAATTGTTCAACGGTTTTTGCAGCTTGCATTCCTTCATACTAGTTTTTGCTACTCAATTCACCGTTATACAGACATACACAGTTGCGCGAGATAGTATGCGCACAGTTAGAGCCAGTCACAAGAGTTAACGCGAGCATTTTTTTTCTACTGTTTTACAGATTTTGGGAAACTCTGTTTCATCTGATGAAAGGCAGTCTGGGAACAGGAATCCTGGCTATGCCGAAGGCGTTCGAGAACGCGGGTTATGTGGTCGGAACGATTGGCACGATAATTATCGGCTTGCTTTGCACATATTGTATACGGGTTCTAATCAAATCAGAGTACGAGCTGTGCAAAAGGAGAAAAGTTCCGTCGATGACTTATCCGGGTACCATGCAAGCGTCCCTGGAGGAGGGTCCGAAATGCTTGAGGCGGTTCTCTAAATATTGCCCGTAAGTAGCGCTAATATCGCACACATCGAGCTGTTTCTCTAATGTAGTATTAAGAATATAATTATTAATAATCGTACTATTGTGATGGATTGCAGGCATATTTGTAACACGTTTTTGATGGTTTACCAGCTGGGCACATGCTGCGTCTACACTGTGTTTATAGCCGAAAATTTGAAGAAGGTAAGCGCTTTTTACACAAACAGTAAATATGATGAGCTCACGTGCTATTAAGTAGTATTACCGCTCATGTAGGTCAGAGGAAGCTTACGCGTCGGGAATAGTAAAATGGCTGAAAACTACCGTATACGCGACTAGATTGAAAATAAAACAGACTCATTATATCTTCCGCGTAAGGAATCGCATATTCTTTCCGCTTCGCTCGTGTCCCTCACACTATACTTGTAGTGCGAATATCCATCGTCAGTGTGACAATAGTGCGATATAAATGACGCGGAAGACTAACGATTCTTTTGATTGGTTCTAGGCTATGGACAACTACGTCGATCCTTCTATCGATTTGAGGTATTACATGCTGGGTCTGCTGCTGCCTTTGATTCTGATCAACTGGGTTAGGAACTTGAAGTTACTGGCACCTCTGTCGACTATTGCTAACGGCATTACCTTCGCCAGTTTTGCCATCATTCTGTACTACCTCTTCAGAGATCCCATTGATTTCAGTGGAAAAGAAACGATTGGAGATGTTGCTAATTTCCCACTGTTCTTGGGTACGGTTCTCTTCGCCCTTGAAGCCATAGGCGTGGTAAGTATCCTCGCTCCAATTGATCTGTATTCATACAGCTGAGAATCTTTGGATGATGAATATTATATATCTCACGTCGTTATTGCAGATCATGCCTTTGGAGAACGAGATGAAGAAACCGAAAAAGTTTATGACCTCCTTCGGTGTTCTGAACATCGGTATGGCTCTCAACATTATATTGTACGTCGGCATAGGATTCTTTGGGTACATTAAGTACGGAAATAAAGTATATGGCACCATCACCACTAATTTGCCAGAGGACGAGGTACTGTCGTCTGTTGTACAGATACTCCTTGCCGTGTCGATCTTCATCACTCACTCACTTCAGTGCTACGTCGCCATTGACATCTCGTGGAACGATTACATTCAGCCAAGAATCAAGAACACCTCCAGCAGAAATCAACTGATCTGGGAGTACGTCGTCAGAACCTGTATTGTCATCATCACTTGTAAGTATAATAAATATATTCACGTATACAAGCTCAAATTTGATTTTGATCATTATTAATATCGTTAATTTCTTTTTCCAGTTATCTTGGCTGTTTCGATCCCACTGCTGGAGCTTTTCATCTCGTTGTTCGGTGCTCTCTGTCTGGCGATGCTGGGTATTTCTTTCCCAGCTCTGATCCAGATCTGCGCCTTCTGGAAGGTCAAGTCCTCTAAAGAGCGCGTCTTCCTCGCAACCAGAAACATTGCTGTTATTCTGTTTGGCTTACTCGGTCTGGTCATCGGTACCTACACGAGTCTCGAAAAGATCGTTACAGAGCTTGGAAAGGGGAAATGAGTCGTGTTAAATGAGTCACATCAAAAAGGAAAGTATTATAGAGCGTGTAGCGCGGAGGTCGAGGAGAATACTATTATGGATAACTCTAGTACAAGTATTTCGCGATTGATGTTCGATTCAGCTCTCTAAGAGCCAAACTATAAAGAATCCATGCATAATTGCGCTTCGCAAGGAAGCATTTCCATACGAGTATATATACCAGTATATTAAACTACTTCTTTTCTGCTCAGAACAAATGCGTTGCTAGTCCAGCAGTCGGCGATTAATCTAAGTTTGACGTAAGGTTAATCTAAGTTTTTCATTCATAATCAGCTTGTGTGACGTAACGTTCATTTTCATTAGATGATGCGTGAAAAAGGAGCGTGGGAGGCGTGCATCTCAAACAATGCTCGTGTACAGTAATTATATTATACCGACACTGCGACGTTGACTCGTTGAACATATTGATCGATCGAAGTAACTTAATCATAGACAAGATTTTGTAGCTATTACTAATATTAAGGTAGTTAGAACATACCGTTTTCAATGCGCTCTTCTTTAGACCTGTATTTCCATGGATTTGCACGTCCGTGTTTTCGTGGTACATTTTTTCATTGAATAGTCAGAATTCTTCAAAAGCTTCACCGTACCGATAATACAATAATGTTTTACAATATTAACAAAAATTGGTAACTCTTGCCAGAATTTATCGCAGAAATTTTCAAATCAACGTTTTCGTAAAAATCGACTTACGTCGCAAAAACTTTTCGTTCCATAATTGACTTTTCATACTATCTGAGATATACTTCATTCTAGCACCGTCATAGTTAATTAATAAAATTTTTTGCTTATCATTCAGAATTTGTAAAGACCTACGCAACGCAACATTAGATTTGATCTTAATGATGTATCGGTTTCTTGTTCACTTTTGTCATCAGTATCGATGCATGTTTGCCATTTTAAAAATAACCGGCCGTTGCTTAAAAATAAACCTCCAATGATTTTTACGCGAGGAAAGTGCCGGAGTCTGAGATAGTTATCTTAACAAGTCTAGCAAGCGTTAGAGCGCTAAAGGCCATTTTTCCAATTTTCGCAAAAAAATCGAGTGCCATTGATCATATAACATCATTATTTAATTCATAACCTTTGTTGATATTCCCTTGAACAGCGTTTTTAATTGATTCTTAAAATGTTGCGTTCAATTCTTAGTTTTGAAACGTTTTAATTTACCGATTAGAACTATAATTCCTACAAAAATACCTTGTTTATTTAATGAAGTTAATTTTCGACTTATGATAACATCAACGTTTATGGAGTAGCGTTTGTTAATAGCTATATCGATAAATTTATCATTAATTATTTGCAAGTTCCTAGTAACGCTTGTAAGAGAGTAGTAATAATGAGTATTTGCACAATTGTAGCAATATTTTTGTTCATTTGTGGTAAAATATTTTGTACTGCTGTTATAACAGTTCAAATATCGGTTCTGAGAACTTTAAACAAATATCCGCTAACGAAGAAGATGAACATGTTGTAATACTATAATACATAATATATATTATCGCGGATATTTTTACAATGGATCACCAACGTTTTTTGTATACGAAGTAGCGTTAGATATTGTTTATCAGCGAGCATAACTATAGTTTAAGGAACCATTTATTTATCTACAATCCGAGCGACTTACTAGTCACTATTATACACTTTCAATAAAATGTTATCAACAGGTAGACAGAGTTTACAGCTTTGCTTGATAAGCAAGTGATTTAATCACAATTAAAAATTATTTGTATAGATAAAAGAGTGGTGTATATTTAGTTTTTCGCTCGGACTGACTTTATTAAGAGCAATTGTGATGTTTTCAAAACTTCACAACCCGTGATAGATGTATATATCAAATTGACGTTCTTGTTTCTTACAGAGACGCATTAATATTATCTGTACATTTGTAAATATATGTCATTTTCATTGACTACGAATTAGTGTATTTAATAAAATAATTATTTCGTTAAATGTTCTCTTTTATTTCCTTTCCATATCAAATATGAATTTATTGTAATAAAAGAATGGCGAATTTAATCGCACCAGCAATTGCCTACAATTGTTGTACTGAATAAAAATAGATATGCGCTTGGGTATCTGAGATGACTAGAACGGTTGAAAAGTAAATATTTTTCAAAAGTATACAGAATTAATGAAAAATTTTTTAAATTAACCTCCACCATTTCCAAGTATCGGAATAACTGATCGAAAGCTCTGATACATTCATTCCGTTATTCTCTATAAAAGATTTATCGATGTTAACAATAAAATAAAACTAACATCAACACGCGAAATAATAGAACCAAACGCAGCGATCAGTAAAAAAAAAGGAATGCGCTTGCATCGGTAGGTCAACGAGCGAGCAGCAGTGCATAGGCGAGAAAAAAAACGTCGCTATAGATGGGTTGACGCTGAATTAGAAGCGGCAAACGGACTGCGACGCCTAGACTGATCTATAACTATATACACTAGAGAGAGAGAGCAAGTGCGATAGAAAGCCAGAGGGAGTCTCAAGTAGTGTGTAGATCAGGCATGTCACGTGAGCTACCGAAAGCTCGGAGAGTATAGCTGCAGAGGAGGGCGAATACCAGAGAGTCGTGCGCTTCGCTGTCGCCGCACCGGCGGCCCTCGTTGCTCCCGTTCGTTGCAGTTTTATCCCGCACAAGCGTGAGTGAACCCTATATACGCACACCGGGAGATCAAGATCGCAGATAGCCAAACTGCCGCTATTGAAGTGTATATCTTATTTTATCATTCGATTTTATCGACACCCAGTGCTTTCTTCCACACCCTTTCTTCCTTCCTCCTTTTTTGCGGCCCTCTCGCGTCCTTCTTTCTACTCTTTTCTATCACGTTCTAGCGTATTTTCGTTTAAGATGGTTCCTGCTTGCTTCGAGATCGCAGAACTCAATTCAACATCGGAAGTCTAAGACTCGTACACCTATCTACCTAAGCAAGTGGTGAGTTTTCTGAATTTAACTGAACTAATTTTGTTAGACTGAGCAGGCCTAAATCTTTATTGTCCTAATTTTACAACTGTTACGTTACAATTAAGTATACGAAAATCACATCACTTTATTCACATTATTTATTACTTCTTCCGTATTATAGTCTCAAATCCTGACGGTATGAATAGATAAATTATGCTCTTAAATTATTTCTTGATTGACAGAAGTGGGTCATGAGAAGACAATTATTCGGATCGGTATCATTAAATAATCTAAACTAATACTTCATTTCAATATTGAAAAATTCATGTCACTAATTACTTTTTAATTTCGTACGTGACTCCGGTTCGAATGAAAAAACAAAATTGTTCAGAGTTAGAAGGAAATATTTTGTTGTAATTGCAGCTTTGCGCAGAAAAGTATTAGCAGTAGTTTCACCTTTTTTATTAACCGGTGCACTCAATCTTTCTATATCTATACACAAAGTTCAAAAACCCGGCTGGCAACTCAATTGAACTCACTGCTATATAGCATATTTCCGTGAAAGTCCAATGGTGCGTAATTACTGTAGGGCATTATTATACATTTTTTCCCGCTTTCCTAGATCTCTAGCTTTGACGCCCGACTCTTGTTTCTTTTTCTTGCTATCTCCAATCATATCAGCGAAAAACCTGTTCTCTTACGCACTTTCGAGATTATTTATGTTAAAAGATTTTCTCGTGGATTGCTTTCTCGCTACTATGTATATCCGTCTAGAATATCGTCGTTGTCATGCCCGTTGACACCATCGTCGCTGACAGGCAAATTGCAACATTAAATATCAAACGTGTCAGTAGACGTTTGTTCGGCACTTGATTAATTGCAGCCAGAAAATATTGTAGAATGTAGATACAATATTACAATAAAGAACAACGCAATGTAAATTGCATGCACTATTGAGACTTACTTTTTGAATTTCAAACAAGCGTTACATAATGCAAAAACAGAAAGTGTTCCGGAAAATTTTCTATGAGCCTGGAACACATCAGCTGATTCTTGCATTTAAAGAGTATTAAAGAGAACCTCTGCCAATTCATTGAGAACCCCTATTTTTGCAGTTTCCAATTTTTTTATTCAATGTGTGATTCATAATTTGAATTCCAAACATCTTTATTTAAAGTTTTTTGCAAAACTGAAGACTTTACTATTACAAAATCCTATAAGAGAAAGTCAAATTTTATTTCATACGCTAAGCATACATTATACTTGTTATCGTAGAAATCATGATCTGTATATTACTTATCAATTAACAAAATACATAGGCTGTATGAATATAAGTATTTTATGTCTAAATAAAGAAAATGAAAATATTGCGCTATAAAAAATAAACGATTTTGTTGACTTCAAACTTGATTGCTGATTGATCAATGAAATTGAAATCTATTTTGTTCCTCATCTTTTGGCGTAAATAACAAGGCTAACATCCCATCAATGTTTTTGAAATCTAGTTTTTAATAATCAATTGCATTTTAGTTTCTTAAAAGTCTTGCTAAATCGAAAATTTCAGGTAGTTTTTCTATGCATACGGCTGTTAGTAATTTTATACTTTGAATAAATAAAATATTTAATAAAACCAATATTATCTACAGTTCTCACCCTTTATTCATTCAAAACTCAGTTGCAGATTTGAGAATACCGACGATCAATTGATAAAAAAATCAAAACAAAGGTACAATTGCAGGCGCCTTTTAAATTTTTCAATTGGCCAATAAAAATGCATTTTATCTGTGTGCAGTGCACACACTGTCGGCTACGTTGTACGCGAATAAATTGATCTTAATCGTTACATTAAGGTCAAACGTTGTTAAATCTTAAATGGAAAGACTCGAACACGATGTTTCGAGTCCTTCGCAATTTCATCCAAACTCCGATAACATGCGCGAATCACCAAGGCTGTCGGGATTTTCCATCATCGAAATTGGAAAAGATTGAAATTAAACATTTTTTTTTCTCGAAAATGTCCACACGTGCGAACGACGAACTATCTACTCTCAGAAGCTGAGGCAAAAAAAATCAAATACGTGATTGTAATATTCATTGTCGTAATCAAATAATTATGAGGATCCACGGCGCTCCAGCGGTAATCCGGAACAGCGTGGTACATAAATGGAGGACGCTGGATCCGATTTACTAGTTAAAGTAGCACACTCGAATCAGATTCGCTTGAGACACGCTTTGTCGCTGCGTCCCTGAGGTCACTTAGAATTTTATACTGCCTGATTTATGAATGGGACTTACTTATTGTACTTGGGAAATGCGTACACTGTGGGAGGAAATTATTTCATACGCTTAAAATAGATGAGACTTGCGTCTCAATCGGTCTGAGAACTGCTTTTATTAGCGTAGGATAATAAAGTTAAAAATTCTTCAATTTACATATATCATACGTTTTCAGTTTTTGATGAAATCCTACTGACAAACAACGCTATATCATGGAAAACAAAAACGGAGAGGTTTTGAACATGCAAAGAGTTCAAAACTCTTGCAAGTGAGTTTATATAGACAAATTTTCTGCTATCTATAAATATAAGAATGAAATGTTCTAAATCAAAATGATAAAATATTTCCAGAACGAGCAGCGGTCTACCCGACAGTGGATCCTTAAAACCGCCAGCAGTGAGTACGTCGAGTCTGGAATCGCCCGAATATGACCCACATAAACACAGGAACAGACCACATCCCACCACGTAAGATCATCATTATAATTTGAATAAGAAAAAAACCAGCCACACTTTGTTTCATAAAAATAATTATTCTCTTCAGAAATACGGAAACGCTAATCCACCTGTTGAAAGGTAGCTTGGGTACTGGTATCCTAGCAATGCCTAATGCCTTCTGCAACAGTGGTCTCGTAACAGGGACAATCGCAACTCTCATCATTGGTTTTCTCTGCACCTACTGCTTGCATATTCTTGTGAAAGCTCAGTACGAGCTTTGCAAACGTCTTAAAGTTCCTATTCTAAATTATCCACAAAGTATGAAGGTGGCACTGGAGCAGGGCCCACCGTCGTTCAGAAAATTTGCCAATTCTTCGCCGTACGTATTTTTTTTTACTCGTATGTTTACTTATAATGTTTGACAATTAGGTGAAAGTTTATCTTTTGATTCGCAGAATCATCGTAGATGCATTTTTAATAGTATATCAACTAGGAATTTGCTGCGTATATATTGTCTTTGTTGCGACCAACATAAAACAGGTACTTAATAATTTTAAAACAATTTTTACGAACGGATAAATAAATAAAAAAAAATGTCTTAATTTAGGTAGCGGATCAGTATGCTACGCCGATAGACGTCAAACTTCACATGCTCATACTTTTAATTCCGCTGACAGTGATCAACTACATTAGGAATCTGAAAGTGCTCGCGCCTTTTTCAAGTCTCGCCAATATTATAACGTTCGTTGGACTCGGGATGATTCTAGCTTACGTTTTCGACGACTTACCCTCTATCACCGAAAGAGAGATGTTCGGCTCAGTGAGAAATTTTTCGCTCTACTTTGGAACTACACTATTTGCTTTAGAAGCTGTTGGAGTGGTAAGTACTAGGCATAAAATAATATTTTATCAAGAATAAAATAATATTTTCAAAATTCGATTAACGAAATAATTTTTCTGCAGATAATCGCGCTAGAGAATAACATGAAAACACCGCAAAACTTCCGTGGTACGTTCGGGGTCCTGAACGTGGGTATGTTCGTCATTGTGCTGCTCTACATCGTCGTAGGATTTTTCGGATACATAAAATACGGACCTGAAGCTGCTGGGAGCATCACGCTGAACTTACCTAAGGACGCTGTGTGAGAGACAATATAATAATACTAAACTTTGATATTTAAATGCGATGAAAAAAGTTTCTAAAAAATTTCGTACGATTACGTTCGCAGGATGGCTCAGTGTATTAAGGTGATGTTCGCCATTGCTATTTTCATCACTTACGCCCTACAAGCTTATGTACCTGTTGAAATCACTTGGACGACGTACCTAGACCACCGCGTCAAGAAAAACAAACTCTTTTGGGAATACATCGTCAGGACTCTCGTCACCCTGACCACATGTAAGTTGTACAACACTCTTACACGAAAAATAAGCTTCGTCATATATATATACAAGAATCAAAAGTAGAAGGAGAGACAGCCAGATAAATAGTACTCACAATAAGGCCAAGGGTGAAGCTAACCT